>OY744515.1:246786551-246804051 GCA_963556195.1 Sepiola atlantica | reverse complement strand
TTTAAGGGATCATCAGTTGTTTACCATGAAAAACTGTTTCGGGATATATATATATAAGGTGAGTCGATGAAAAAGAATTAGACCTGCAGATGGAAACAGATCAATATCTTCAGTTGTTCAGAACAAGGAGCATTTAGTAAATAAAAATATTTTTCTTTTTCTCTTTCAATTGAAAGAGACGAAAAAGAAATGTGTCCATATGCAGGTCTAATTATTTTTCATTGACTTACCTTAATTTTGCTCTATCCAGTATATTGAGCTTTCCTCACCTCACAATAGATCTAACTCTCTAAAAGTTACATTTTAGTTATAAACCCTCATATATATATATATATATATATATATATATATATATATATATATATGGAAAGAGAGAGGGGAGAAGAGAGAGAGGGAAAGATATAGGTATACATATATACTTTACAATGACAATAATTTTACTATTTGATTCAAAATATTATTATTCAATATATTGGAAATTGGGCGTAGTTAAATTATCCCCTGTTAAATATTTCTTTAATGTAGTATATTTGTCACTTCGCAACTAAATCAACAAAGATACTACACTATAGAAATATTTAACAGGATTTATTTGTGTCAGAATTATTAGTGATGGATATATGCCTTTTTATAACTACCGATGTAAATGTTTCATTAAGTGGTTTATTCTTGCTTTGGTTCATAGAAGTTTAATCAACTTTAGAATTGATAATGTACGCAAAAAGTTAACTCATATAAAGTAACTAAAGATTCGAAGTCCTCTAACAGGTTACCAAGTACACTTTAGGAACACTCAATTATTCAGCATTATAACGTTAAAATGAGAACAAATAACATTAAAGCATATGTCTTTCTCGGCATGAGCTTTTTTGCAAATGTAACTTGATAAAATAAATCCAATTTTCAGTTCGACTTTTAACACGTTTAAAAAGATTATATTCTATATTTGCTTCACGAATTTCACGCCTCACGGATGAATATGGAATTGTTTAATAACAATATCACGATAGCAGTCTTATGAAAGTTTTAAAAATTACATTAGCGTTTTTTTATTATTTTGTACAAATGTCTTCCGTACTTATAAAGACATTGAACATGTTATCTATTCAAATATGAAACCATTCGATAACTATGGAATATATTAGCGAAGGTTTTCGTTCATGGAGCAATGTATCTTATTGTGGTGCAATAACTCTGCGTATTCCATACTGCTATCGTCAATCTCATGAGGGTAATGTATTACAGCGTGTCCCTCTTTCATACTAAAACGAATATATTACGCGTTTAAACAACTGCATTTGATCATCCATAATTAATTAATAAAAATATATCATTGTTTTCGGAGTGGTCTTTTCGTATAAAATGTGTAAAAAAGAGTAGAAAGTGAACTTTCGCTTCCCTTATGTTGTACTGTAGTCGTCACATTTATGAGCAATGTTTCTGACAAAGAGAACAGAATTGTATTTTTCTGAGTCAGAATCAATCCAGCTAACAGTTGTCGTTGGATAGTTTTTGAGCTTGAAGTAGTTTTTTTTAATTCCTTACATCAAATGGCTTCATGCATTGCCTAAAGCGATCTCTATAAAAAACACAACGCAATCGTTACATGTATGGCATGCATTAATTGATAATAGTAACATTTGAAAAGATAGTTTGTATAGAAGGTTACCCATTAAAATACCACACATGGAATCGTAAATCAAATTCACAATCCTTTCTGTAATCCAAAAATGTACATAAAATTATCTTCAGTGTATGCCTGACTTGGTCACCAGATTTCAGATCTGATTATCCAAAACTCTTTGTGTTATTGCTTGTCGATTATATTATGACACATTTAATCAGTAGAAGTTGTAAACCTGAACGGGTTTCACATTCACCGGGATTTAATGCCCCAGATTTTATTCCGTAAGCTTATCAAAAAAGTATAGTCTATATAACGACTATTCATGAACTGAGGATACCCATCTTAGATCAAATCAGACGAGTTCTAAGAGAGAAGTGCGTAAAAGATGTTGGCAATTTTGATCGTCATATCCAGACGTGCTTCTGATTGAACGGCGATAAAACAAAACATCTTGGATATTGATCATTGAAACTTTGTGAGAAAGTAACGCATAGACGGGAGTTTAATTTTTATAAATATAGCTGAACAGGAAAAAGAATTATGAATTTCATAACGATTCTTGCGTGTAAATTTGGAGGGGGCGTTTTATTCTAGTACTGCGTAAACTACTAATATTAAAATATGAGAAATCTACTCGTTCATCATTTTATTTGAGCAATCTGTTCATTCACAAAAGTTACCTTTCAGTAAAGTGTTAATTTATAGTGTTCTATATGAAGTAAAGACTTTCTCTCCTGTACCTTTAACGAGAGTAACAAAAATAACGACATGCATCACAGGCTACTAAACTCACCACTACATTAAGCTTTTTAACTCGAGTGTGTTATAATAAATTTATGATTATTTTCTCCATCTAACACTAAATATTGCTTTTGCCCTACCATCGTAGACTCTCCCCGTAACATACTCGATAGAGGTGGTACGAAATCTTTCCCCTCTTATATTTTACTACTAACATTTCCCCTATCTACACCGGGAACTAATAAACAACGTATACATTTAGCAAACGTACCCCTAATTACTTTCTAAGTATCTGTCATTAATTTAATATCTAATACAATACATTACGCACAAATTAAATAGACGCTCCCACAAATTCCTTGATGTTCGAGAATATCGGATTCTGTTATTTCTAACTATTAGGTATAGACTTATTCGCATCCCGGTTTCCATGGAATACATTTAACGAACATAATTATAGTGTTCCGTGATTCATAATGACGGCTACTATTTGGTCAGCGATTTGACTTTAGACATTCAGTATTCGTTTGCTTCAGCTATAATCTCATTTTTTGAATTAAACATTTAGACAATTTCAAACGTAACACGTTTAATGCTTAAAATCTTTTTCCAAATACTTACGGGATAAAATGAACTGCAGTGTTTATTTCGACAACATTCAATTGTTGATACAAATTCCATGGAAGCACGTAATATCAGTTTCTCTTCTAACCTTACACTACTTTATGTAACAGACAACACAAGTTCATTATTTCACTTTTTCCCATCCATACCAAACCGAACATGAATCCGACATTTGTGTTTTTTATTTTCACGTTAGGTATATATTTATTTTTATTTGTTGGGGGATAGTTTACGTAAGACGTTTTCTTTTCTTCTTTACATTTTCCTATTATAACCTTATATTATATTCTCTCTGTCTCTCTCGCCTTCACTCTATATACTATATCCCTCTATCTTTTGTCTCTCTCGCTCTCTATGTTTACATTTCGTTCGCAACAATTAAAAAAAGTGTTAGATTTTCTCAGCTAATAAACATTACAAACATACGTACATTTGTTTCTGCTCACGTACGATTTAAATTAGCATTCGTCGATTTTTTAAGTATATTTTTATAATGACGAATAACGTTTCTTTACTTAACACACGACAGTATAAAGGAACACAAACCGGCGTCGCTAAAAATGCTACTGATAATGTAAATTGTTTACGTTCTCTCGCCATTTTAATAATATATATTTTACACGTGGTTCATACCAAATAATTATAGTTTCGTTATTTTACACTCAAACTTGCTTCAAACAGTATTTACTGACCGACACCTAAGATGTGTTTTGCATGTATAGATCCTTACGAAATTCGGATTTACGTGACTAAAATAGTAATTAATTAACACCTTCATTGTCGCAATTCAGATCAAAATTGATTTCAGTTCTTTTAGATATCCTTCTAGACTATGGCAATTCCTATTTTTGTTCAACACAGAAGTAATCCTTTTCGTGGGTAAATATTGTCTGATATGACTTATTTGCGTTTTCTCAGATGTTGCGAATTTTAATTCATTTGTTTATTTTTCTCTCGGGCAACGTTGGGTACCGGGTCCAGCTAGTATTATAATGATGAAATCGCAATAGTTAATGTTGAAAAATATTTTGATTGAGCAGCAGTTAAATTTCCGGAGTGTGTTCATTACAATACTTATATTTGATTAATCAGTGTATTTATAATACATTAAATAAATATGTAAATTATATTAGTGCTTATTTATAATAGTTAAATTTTAGAAATATATATATTTATGATAGTTAAATTTTAGAAAGATGTTAATTTATGATAGTTACATTTGGGATTAGACCACAAAGAAATTATTGATAGCCTATTGCACAACTGATCGCATTATTAGCGAAGTTCCGTCGCCATAACTGAGTTTAAGTTCTCTATTCATAATTTTTAAGTGTTCTCTGTGGCGACTGCTCTCCTTAAATGCGCATTATATTACACTGAATCACGAGTCGCTATTACTACTCAGAAATGCATGGTCTAACACAGAAAATCACTATTAAAAGCCCGGCCAACCATTTCACGGATGTAGAATTAAGTACGCCATACTTAACACAGGCCCTTAAGCAGATACACTGCTCGAATTCTTTAAAAAAAAAAAACTTAAAGAAACACTAATAGGAAAGAAGGGCAACTCTCTTACGAACAATCATTAAGAAAGGCCACGGGTGATGCTTGAGTGGTCGAAACCTTTTTTGCCAACGATAACAATTTGCTGCTTCGATGCGTCCCGATTCTGATGTGAGCGATAAACAAAAATACCCTGTGTGTACTAGTTTAAGGGGTTTTAATGTCTTTATCTGGGTTAATAAATGTCGAAATGTTATGCCAGTGCTGTAAACAATTCATATTTAATTTATACTACCCATAGCTGGAGGGAAAATATGGTTTATACCGTTTTTGCTTATATTAGTACAATAGTAGACATAATATATACAGTCGGATTGAAACCGGCTTTTCGATTCCGAAAACCACGTCGATTTTTTTTCTTTTAGAACTTAGATTTTACCGGGTTTTTGATAGCGGCTATATGAGCTAAGACGTAAGGATTTACGGGTCTGATCGGAGTAGGTCACAACGAACAACCCGAAGCTGTCTTATATTGGTTTTATTTGCAGTTTAGTACGAGGTCTTGTCTTCTTAGGCGAATACGACAGTTTTTCAATGCAGCCAGCAGCACTAACTATGGTCAAATCTATCTAAGTACATAATAACATTATAGAAGCAGTCCGATATAATTCGAAAAAGTAAACCGACAGTATAAAGTGTTGTATTCCCCAAAATATAGCCAACCCAAACTTACTTACGTATCTAACCATGGCTGTTATTGTTTTGGGCTATGTTGTATTCACTATAACTACATGGAAGTAGCCAAGTTGTAGGGGAAAATGTCACTTATATGCCACGTGATTAATATTTTAAATAGCATTGCATTATACTGTACGTGTTTTACATGTTTGTTTTTTGCTCGTTAAATTAATTATTTTTCTCATTGTATTCCTCTACCAACTCGCGTAAATGTTATCTAATAGAAATGTGTTATTTAAACATGATGTTTTTTGATAATCTAGAGGAACTATATAAAGATATATATATATATATATATATATAGTAACACAGGCATGCATATATATATATATATATACATATATATATATATATATATATATATATATATATATATATATATATATATATATATATATATATATATATGAAGGAGAATGGAAAGGAATTAGAGAAAGCAAAAGCCAAATCAAAATTCAATTCAAAAGTTCAAAGCAAGGTATATTCCGCAAAAAGGCAATTTATTCAAGTTAAATTTTCCTTAAGCCAGGCTTTTCAAAGATCAAAATCATATCATCAGAGGAAGTCGCTGGGATAGATAAGTTGGCAATGGCCAAGATTTAAAATTTGAAAAAATAAAATAAAAGTTGTAGGGAAAGAAACGCAGGGCAAAACTGTGCCAGGGTGCAAGCAAATGTCAGATTGCCAAAAAGTCCAAAGAATATTTAAAGCCTGCCCAGTTGAGAAAGTACACCTCTTTATATATACATATATATATATATATATATATTGTATTGTATTGTTATTTCCGAGATGTTAATCCAATGAAACTTTAGTCTTTACACAATAGTGGTCAATAACTGTAGAGCTTCATTATAGTATACATTATTTCATTTATGCAAATATTATTGACTATATATGTGCATACATGTTTCAGCTTCCATTTCGTTCGAAATCCAGTTTCTTCACATCTTGTTCCAACCGAAAAAAATTATTTCCTAGTAGATATTTTTCCGGTTGGTACAAGGCGTGAAGAAGCTTGATTTTGAACGAAATAACAGCTGACACATGTATGGACATATGTGGCCAACAATTTTTGTATAAATAAAATAATTTATATATAGTATGCATTATATTATTAAGCTGGTCTAGCCGTACTGAAGAGCTGTGATACATAAAAACAGTCTGTATGCGAATGACTATTTAAGTTCCCTTTCTCGGGGAGAGCTTATCGTAAGAGAATCGTTATTTGCCACGAACTGAAATGGCATATCTCATTGGGAAAAACTAATTCGAGCTACCGGCATTTGACAATGTTAACATCTAGATTCTACTTACATTCAGTCAGTGTCGTATGATAGCGTACGTGTAAAAGCGCCGACTGTCAGCTCAACGGTTGAGATTACAACTCGGCTTGAGGCATTAGCTAGTTTAGCCGCACTGAAGAGTTATTATACAGCGAAACAGTCTGTATGTGGATGACTATATATATATATATATATATATATATATATATATATATATATATATATATATATATATATAGTTTTTAAATAATTAGCCCGAGGTGATATCACAGTCAGGATTCACAGCTGAATATATATATATATATATATATATATATATATATATATATATATATATATATATATATATATATATATATATATATATTCAGCTGTGAATCCTGACTGTGATAACACCTCGGAGTAATTATTTGAAAACTCTTTACCACTAAAGATAGAATACCGTTCCCACATATATAGATGTGCTACACAAAGCACTATTTTATTGCATTGAGAGAATACAAAATTGACTTTGAAATCTACTGGGGAAGGATATTTGCTTTTTCTTACAACCCATATAATAAAGAAAAAACGGTGATAGCTTCTCTCTACTTTATCGTTATTTCTATGGAAGGTGCTCGACTGAGCTCTTTTCGGTCATTCTTTTGTCCTGAAGCATTCACAGCAAAAACTCACCTTTAATCATTAGTAAATATTCTTTCTCCCTGCATGTGCCTAGCGTCGGTTGGAATTGCCAAGAACAGAAAGTCTATACAACGGCTTTCCCTTATTGAAACCATTGCCGCAGAACTGCTACCCTGCTGATAAAATCTTGGTCGTCTTAAAATCCAATGGCAACAAATTCTTCTCATGGACGATCCTAAAATCAATCAAGCAGTCAATACAATTCATAAATGTTAGTACTCACATACGTTTCTTCATTTTTTGGCTGACATTCATTTCCGTCTAATAAATACTTATCCTTGAGTGGCTATTGACTATAACAATTTAACATATAGAATTTGCATAATGTCTACGTTTTATAATAAGTATTTTTTAGGCAATACTGTTAGGTATTTAAGTCATCGGTGCATTCTGTGTCTCCTTCGTAAACGATGTATGATGATTTTGAATAAATGATCTAACCTATTAAATCATGGATATGACGTGTTGAATAACAGCTAACATAGATTGAATTTTTCCTCGATACTATAAGTAAAATTATGAACTAGATATGTGTGTGATACAGCTGTTTAAATGCATATCTTAATAACATTTCAATCAAATATAACAACATGTTTTTTATTAAATTAATAAATAAATAGCCCGTTTATATGAGCAGCTAGTTAGTTATAAACAGTGTAATTAAGGATTACATGCATAGCATTAGCAATATCTCCTACACACTGAAAATAAGTTAAGGCTAATATAACTTATTTTGATGCCTGATAAAGTAAACGATTCTAGCATAACATTCTAAATTTATAATATATTGTTCTTTTTGTTATCTGTAAATACTACACGTCCAGATGTCTGGACGGTTCGTAAAGAATATATCTCCCTCTTTCTCTCGTATTTAGGCGATGACGTCATCGATTTGTAACGTCATCCACTGAGCACGGTTATTTATTTACTCCTTCGCTAGGAGTTAGGCACAAGGCCAGTTTTATCTTACTCCCACAAGTTAGATGTGACCACAGCTTGGGTCGAGTAAGTGGGGTTAAAAGCCAGCGCTCGAGAGGTGAGCACTCTGGCCATTTAAAAATTGCCTGGGCAGCCCCGTCGGTATTCCCCGGTAGGGGCGCCTCAGACAGTAAGCAATAAACTTACTCCTCCCCAAAGAGGGGAGGCGAAGCCTGGGATGGTGGACCTCCTAGAACTGCACAGGACAGGCCTGCAGTATCCATCGGAACAGATACTACACTTTGATCTTAGCCAAAAGGCCGAGAAGCGATTATCCTGAGCTCTGTTTTACTGGATGACGTAATAAAATTGTTAAATTATTTATCAAATTAGAGATTTTAAATCACTGTCTTACTCGATGTTTTACTGAATAGATTAGTCATGGTTTATGACATCATCCGGTTTTAGTAGTAATAGTGATTAAAAATGATATATGTTTTGTAGATATTTTATATTTTATTATTTTATTTCGTTTTAATTTGATGAGCTTGTACACGATCATATATATTATCGTGATAATGAGAATGATTATACCATTGTTATATACGTCATTAGATGACTTGAATACATTTCATCATTCGACTTCCACTCATATGTTTACACCTGTTCGAATCTTGAAAATTGTATTTTTATTGAGTCTTTTGTTATTTTATTTGTCATAGCTTTTAGTTTATTTTCGTTTTTGTTATCAAGATAATTTTCCGCTTCGATGAGAATAATTTATCCGTTAACAGTTTCATGCATTGCCTGTATAACGGATATCTGATGGTTCTATACAAACAATCTGATTGTCTCATCAAGCAAGTAAATTCGGAGAAAAAACGATGAAAAGACGATTAAATCGACTGTGAATTGTTAAAGAAATTCTAATCTCAACGCCGATTATTCTTTTCAGTATATGATTTTATTGCAATATTTTCTTAGAAATTCATTCACCCCTTTAAACTTCATTCGAATACTCTAATATTCATGTCGTGTAATTTAATATAATTACTCTTTGTTTTCCAATGATCTTTGAAGCAGATTTCCTTTAAATCCATTCCACAAAAGCCATAGTGTCACTCTTTATCATTCTTATCAACATATCCATGGATCTGTTCGTTATTGTCAGTGGAAATAGGAAGGAAAAGCGACTTCATTTCCTTTTTCTTTTTTGTTTCTATCCGTAACTATACCCCAGACTTCAGAATACATTTTTTTTTATTCAACACAGCTCACAGGAAAAAATCTCCGAAAACTAAATCAAAGATATATAAGCTGTCATACAAGAGAAAAAACTCGGTCCTCAAAATGGCACAACAATTATATATGTTTTTAAAATTGTAATGATGATGTATTCTATTATTTATGGGTTTAACTTTATTGGAAACCGATAGGTATAAAGTTTGGCACTGTCAGTGTAATAAAAGAAAAACTCACAAGGCTGCATGTACACTGGTCTTTAATCAATTCAAATGATCAAAAATGTTCACAATCGCCGTTTACAATACGTGCGTACATGACAGACGTGCAATTTCTATCATATCATAGACTGCCACTTCATGAAAAGGATGGTCGTTTTCACCAGAAAATCTCTAGTCGGAATGTAATTACAATAATGTATTTCATGCTTAACTCGTTGCAACGTACAGAATAAAAATCTTGACTTTTTTGTATCTAGAGCGTAGCGACAGTCTCTCACGAATTTTCATTGGAATCTTCAAAAATAGGATTCAAATCTTGTTACGACTGCGCACGGGTAATAATTAAATCACGCGTACATGAAACTCTAGTTCGCCATTGCATGTTATCAAACATTAACTCTAGAAGCTGCGTCTGTTTTAAATTACGGTTTTCAGGTCGTCTTTAAGAAATATGTTTTACTTTTGTCGCTACAGTTCTTTATTTCCGAACTTATCTATGATAAATACATCACCCTTTTCGTATTGTCTTAACATAGTTAAGGTGATGGCGTAGTGATCTGAGGCTTTTTTATATGTTCGATTCGACTAAATAGGTGGAGACTATGACAAGTCCTATCCATTCCATCAACCTCCGGATGTGGTGTGTTCGCGTTTAATCATCGACACTGGAAGAGATTTTGAAAACAAGCGGCCAAGTTCAAGGGTGGGTTACATACGTATGACCTTGCACAAGACAAGTATCGAAAAAACAAAAATAACAGACAGCTATTGATCTGGCAGACATATTAACAATTTATCGGTTACGTCCATTTTCTTGCGATACAGGGGTGTACAGTAGTTCATATACACATCATCATTCGCTTGAAATATATTTCCACCAGAAAAATGCACTCCTAAAGTCCGACCCTTCCACCCCGTTGAAGTTGAAGTGTCAACATGATAGTGTCCGAGCTAGCCGGATAACACGGTTCTGGTAAAAATCCAGGAAGAGTCGGCAGCAGAATTCGTCGCTCTCTGGTTATCTCTGCCTCTGTATGTGACAAGCAAAGAAGTTTCAGGTACGGAATCGCAAATCAACGTTTATTTCTGCTAAATTCCTTTGTGTGTTCTGGGCTAAACGATTCTCGACTTCGCATGCAATTGTTGAGCGTTCGTGTTCTCGGTGTTGTGGGTAAACACATGCACTCTTACATGTTACCGAATAGCTGCGATCAACTAGAAGGGTTTCTAGCAGACCAGCCAATCCTGAGGCACGATATTCGTTAGCTTTATGCAGAAGTCCGAATCGCTTAGTAACATCAATCACAATTAAAAAAATATATTCAGAAAAGGAACACCCAATGGCTTTCACTTGTATGAAGCCCTGATTGGTGTCAAAGAAAGTGTGGCAGTTGATTTCTTTAATTAAAATTAATTCAATTAAATATGAAAATAATGCATCAAAGGAAGCCAACAAATTACTTTTGCTGAGAAGTGTAGAAACGTAATAATTTTAAAAAGTTCTGTGAGAATTATAAAACAATTTCAGATTTTACTTTGAAACACCGTATTACTATCACGAAATGGACGAGGTCAAACAGGTTCAGCACGGCAAGCCAAAAGCCACACCTGTAAGATTATGAGGCGTTCAGTTTGAATTATTAAACTCCAACCAGGAAAATGTTTTGTCTTGTTTCGAGGTTGAGAGCGATATGATATCTGCTGCGACGACTTGTTCAGTTATGATTCACAATGGATGACCCCGTGTTCGGTTCTAGTTTAGTTCATGATGACTCACTTTATAAACACAACTAGAAATATAAATAGAATTTACTGAGACAAAAGACAGACACCTGAAGCTGCCTGGATAGGTATATAAGAAAATAATTGCTTGTCACCCTTACGCTCCAGACAATAGAAAACATAAGTTGTTCCTTAGAAAAATCGATACATGTGCCTGGGAGGATGAGAAGAACGAGTAGGGAAACACCACACTACGTAAAAGCTAATATATACAAGATACATGATGTATGACTCAGTCAAGAAGGTTTTTCACTGTGAACTGTGCAAGTACCTAAATTTGGAAAGCGCAGACAAATGGCACAGCCCGCTCTTAGTATTGGAAAAAGTAAATACATACAATCCTATAAGAGTACAGAAATACAAAATGACAAACTCGTACAAGCCTAAAAAAACGTCGTTCTAATAGTCAATACGAAAAAAAAACAATACATGCCAAATAGTAAATGAGCCGTACCAGATCGGTTCATGGTAAAGATCCAGGATGTAGAAAAATTAATCAAATAAATGGATAAGCAGAGAACTGATGGATATATGAACATGCAGAACACCACTGTAATACCAATAATAGTAGGAGCACTAGAAACAGTTACGGAAGACCATGTAGAAATATATATACGAACGACACTGATAAAACAGCTGAAATATTAAGAAAGATCCTCGAGCGCGGCAGACGTGAATCAATATACCCAGCTGATCAAGATAAACCAGAGTTGACACAGAATGAAGGTGCGACAACATAATTAAATCACACATATCTATTGGAAGTGAACGTTTCACGGTAGAAACGAATAAAAACACGATCTAAAAGCCTACACGATTCACCAAACTAACGAGGTGACAACAGAATCGGTTGATGCTACAAAAACTAGCTGTGTAGGATGTGGGGAAGATACACAGACTGAGGAGGAAGAGGAACAATCGAGACCACGACGTGAAAAGCACATAGATACTTAAGAGGTTTATTACCACTCAATTTATTTATCTACCTCCCACAAGGTAAGATGTGACACAAGGTCAGGAAAGTGGGATTAAATAAGCCAGCGCTCGAGAGGTGAGCACTCTGGCCATTTAAAAATTGCCTGGGCAGCCCCGTCGGCATTCACCGGTAGAGGCGCCTCAGACAGTAAGCAATAAACTTACTCCTACCCAAAGAGGGGAGGCAAAGCCTGGGAGGGTGCACCTCCTAGAACTGTACAGGACCGGCAACCCCTAATAGATCGGCGTAAATCCAGACCCAAAGGCCCGGACCACTCAAATTTACAAGAAAACCCACGTTCATTAGCGAGAAATCAATAGTAAACGGCTGTTTCGATAACGTAAAGTAATTTGAAACAGTTCTCGAAAGAAGTGAATAGTACCGGGAATCTGAGTGGACTTGCTGTCACTCAGACCATAGAGAGCACTTTATGTTGTGAGTGTGCGATGACAGGTAATTGTCTTAACATAAATTCTTAATGAGTAAATAATAATACAAATGTATAAATTGCATGACTACATCCAACAACGAGCTCCGCAGACATTTTTTTTTTTAAATAGTTCTTGGATCAATAAATCAACCTCATTTTTTCTAAACATAGCTGCAGCAATATATGTGAACACAATTAGATCTCAAAGAAGGATCCATCAAGAAACATATTTAGGATCGACCAAAAAAGTGCAATACACTCTGGTGCATTAGTACAAATGTAAAAAGGCCCCTCTTCAATAGAATGGACAACTTCGAGAATTAAACGACAATGGAAAATTTCACTGCAGACAGTGACACTCGAACTCGCTAAATCGATTCAATACCATTTCGGAAAGTGATCAGCTGAGTTGATTGATAGAGTGAGCGTCATTTCAGCAGAGTTCGAAACACCGTGTACAAGAATGAGCTGTACACCATGTACCCGTCGCTTTTTGTAAAATTCTGGTAACACCAAGAAAGAGCAAGCTCTCACACTTCAAACTTGTCTTATAATTAGTTGGACGAAAATTTATTGGTTGTATGCTCATTTCAAAATTGATTGTGAGTGGGCACCTCACACCTTAGACCTACCTCCTCCCGATTTTATTCTCTGCGGCACACTTGAGGGAAGCCATCATGAAAGATGTCAGGCTATACCTCGTTCAGTTTGTAAGGATATCATGGACAATTGGAAGACATCTCGAACACATGCGCTACAATAAAGAAAGAATATCGAATTTTTTTTCCTGTTTAAATATTATGTTTAACAAAAATATACCAGTTATCACTAAAGTTTAATACATTTAATTATTGTTAAAAATCTAGAAATAAGGCCCAGCGAAACTTGAGACCCCTAATTTCTGGCAATGCTTTATATGATAGCATAACAATCAACTTCCCAAAAGAAGTATTTAATAAAAAGAGCCAGATATAGCAACAATGTTATATATATATATATATAAAAGGCTAAATATTTCGTCAGACAAAGCCGTATAACAATAATACATAATAATACATTTGCTAATATATATATAGTATAAATAGCAATGATAAATGAGTATATTGATTACAATTCATATTCATTGTTTAATACGCATTACAATAAAGTAGATGTAATGCCAAAAGCAAAACTAATCAGATAATTTTCACGAATCTTTAGAACGTTTGTAATGAAATATGAAAAGATATAAAAAAGGAATAAATATATTACAGTCAATGCAATTTTATTTCTGTCGTCACCTTATATAATTATAATTTTCTTCTCAATAATTTGTATGTGCTTATATATTGCATTCATTGTCTGAAATGCATTATTATGAACTGCAATACAATACTTGATGCAATACACATAATGATTCAAGAGAAGTAATTATATATATATATATATATATATATATATATGTATATATATATATATATATATATATATATACGCTGTTCTAAAATGTAATAAAGAAGCAATTAATTACGAAATAATAACTCTATAATGTTTACAGCAGTTATTAATATATTCCTGAATACAAATATCGTTCCGATAAATAGTGGCTTCGTTAAAAGCAATTGCCCATTAATCGAACTATTGTTTTTGTTCCTTTACATAAAAAGTAACTCAATAATACCATAGATCTTTTGTAAATTTCAATGCCTTTTGGATATCGAAACTCAAGTATTCGGTAAAGAGTGTTCGACTTAGCTAAGGGCTCTGGAATTCTCGTCTTCTACCACAACTTAAATAACTTTGCTAATATGTTTCTTAGCCTGAGGCAGAATTTTCATTAAAAATGTATGTTTAAAAGTGTTCATTCCCACTACAACATGGTCGTCTTAAAATTCAATGTTTGAAATATAACTGTTTATTCTTGTATATAACTGTTTATAACTGTTCATAAATATAACTGTTTATTCTGTTATATAACTGTGTATAACTGCTTATTAATATAACTGTTTATTCTAGTCATCATTTTCAAACCTCCCATAATATTTGTCAGAAAGAACCCAATTATTGTCTGGCGCGTGTGAAGTTTTGTGATTGTTTATTGCTCTGACTTCAAAAATGAAGTTTCAGATATAGTTATAGTTCTATATAATTGGACATTAATATGAGGTTTCTATTCGGATTGAAACTTGGACCAAACTTTAACTCTCTTTTACTCACAGACAGAGTGTTTCACTGTATCACATCTCTTCGATGCACCTAGAAAAGCAACTGCTTCAAGCTAAGATATCCCTATCTCTCTCTCTCTCTATCTATCTAACTATATATATATATATATATATATATATATATATATATATATATATATATATATATATATATATATATATATATATAGTGGACGAAACATCTAGACCTAGTTGGTTTAGTCTATTATCAGATCTCGGTAGTATTTTTGTTTGTTACATTTCATTTTTTGTGCAAGTGCAAAAACTTGACGCCATTAATGGAAACATTAGGAAGACATCAAACACCTCATTTAAGACGTTACAAACGAATTACTTAATCCAACAAAACTGGTAAATGGTATCGGTAATATCATTTATGACAACGTTAGTTGATTAAGTTATGATTTTGTGACATCATAAATTAAATAACAGGTGGACTATACCGGGAGAAATCTGTTATGACGTCACAAATAATGAAATAAAAAAGGACAGGCTACCCATTAAATAAAAGAACATAGATGACCCTTGACCCGAAAGAGTCATGTACGAGAACAATGACTATATATATATATATATATATATATATATATATAAATTATGTAATTGATTATAGACAATAAAATGCCTTTGACATTAGAAAAGAACAAAATCACATTTAAATAAGTGTTAATTGCATTTGTTATTGCATTTCAAAACGTGGTATCTAAAAGCAGTTGTTTGTATACTTTACAATTACCTATATTTCGTAAGATGCTTTCGTGTACTTTCATTTCATTACTATATATATATATTTATATATATATATATACATATATATATATATATATAGTAATTTATGAAAATGTATTTATGACAAGCTACACAGAGGCTTCCTCGTTTCATATATATATATATTCATATATATATATAATATTTTAAAATAAATATTAAATTATGTATAGCCTACAGACGCAAGCGTTTCAAGCTGATTGCTCTCATCAGTGCAGGAAATTAACAATGTTAGACTGTTGGGAGACGTAAACCCGGCTCACAGAGCCAGCCTTAATTCTGCAAGCAATCGCCCTATCTTCAAATCTACTTAGAACTGTCACGTGATTAAGCGAAAGTTAGATCAATGTGTACTTAGAAGCGGGCAAAAACACAAGACTAATTAAGAGGATTCGCCGAACGCATTCGGAATTTAGCTTTATATCTGTTTGACAGTCTATTTTTATAACCCCTGAAAGGGCTCGATTTTAAGATGCTTATTATAAAATTTGTAAATGTAAGTCAAAAAAGAAAAAGCTTTTCCTTTTGACGTTAATATACACAATATTTAATTGAATATTCTTTAAGTATTTTAGCAATAATTATGTATCGTAATGCTTTTTCATGTTAAACTGAATCACAAAATAAATTGTTTTTTATGACTTTCTCATCGATTTCAGTAGAGAATTAATAAGTAAAACACCCTCAACATTATTATTAATTTTATTTTTTATTTAACGTATTGCTTGGTGATTTTTGTAGTTAAATAGTTTATTTCATCTCAGCATTTAAATAAGTAGAAATAATAAGGGAGATTTGGTATCTGTCGGTCTGAAACGGAAGTTTTACTATTACTATGTATTACAAATGGGAAAGTGGTATGTGTGTGGCGAAATCTATACGGTTAATATAGTTTACTGTTCAATTCGGTGCGTACTGTTGCAGCCATTATGTGAACATGATTCAATCCTTTGAGGGACTATCTTTTTCTGTTCTCGGCGAAGGTAGTGTAGTAAATGTACTGTGTTTATGATACAATCCTCCACGCGTTACAATATGTTTTGTATGGGGGAGTGTAGTACATGCCTTGTTGTTATAAGATCATCTTTACAAGCAGTGTAGTATATTTTCGCTTTGTTATATACACTAGAAAATGGCTGCCTCACTTAGTCGCATATTTTTGCTTTTGGAAATAATCGAACAATTTATTGTAGAAAGTTTACATTCTGTTATAAAAGGAAATGCTTAAAAAGAGCGAGTTATGGACATGTATAAATAGAGCGTTGTCAGATCACTTTCGATGCTACAAATATGGAATTTGCATTACAAAAACATGAGTTGATTGAACATGCATCCAAACATTTATTTCTGAAATAGACTTTCGAAAATAGTAAACACAAGCACATGATATGCACTTGTATCAGTTTTTCGAAAGAATGTTATGCATTTCCCGAGAATCTGGAATCTACCAAGAGTAAACTATGTGGACCCCTTCTATATTAATATAATTTAGAAGGCAATACATTCAGCTGAAATAAATCCGGTATCTTTCTAAATTTGAAAATGTACTGCGAAAACGGAGTAAAATAACAGAGAAACACTTCTGTAAAACCAAGGAATAGCATCACAGATAAGAATGTCGAAGTTTCTGATATTCCATCAATCTGAAAGCAATCTATAAAACGATTGCAGCTCCATCCAATAATGCACAAAAGTAAAGAATTCAATACAACTGGACTGGAAGGAAACGCTCACCCGAACTGTCAACAGGAAA
>OY744515.1:246769051-246774051 GCA_963556195.1 Sepiola atlantica | reverse complement strand
ATATATATATATATATATATATATATATATAAGGAAATATATATATATATATATATATATATGTATATATATATATACATATATATACATATATGTATATATATATATATATATATATATATATATATATATATATATATATGTATATATATATATAGGGTTTTTTCTCTATCTTTCTTTTTTTCCACATGTTTGGATTGCACCGGACTTGATTCTTGTGGGGGCACATCACAACTACCACATGTTACCGAATTGTTTGAGTTGTCTTGTGGACTTGTTTTCCGTTTTCTTCTTAAGTGGTTTTAACTGGGTCAATCCTCTGTGGGGTATTGTCAGTTGCTGAGGTCAATATCTTAAGTTTGTATCTCCCGTGATGAACTGCGTAGCAAGGAGCTTGCTAAGTAGAGAAACACGTGTAGGGTACTATAGCTTTACAAAATAAATAAATAAGAAAATAGAAAATATTTTCGTTATGATGAATCGTCATTGGAAAAATAGGGAAAAATATCTTGGTAAACTTTCCAAATATACGTATAAATGCTCATTCCTGTATAATCGGGGATTATCGAGCTTGTTTTATTGGCTTTGTTCCAGACATTACTAGATATTCTCAGTGAAACATCAAAATCTTATATATATATATATATATATATATATATATATATATATATATATATATATATATATATATATATGATTATTTTTACTTGCACAGCCATGGAAAAAATCTGCGACACTGGCATTTCATTCTTTCAAAATATAATCTAATGTTAAGATCGGATTCTAACTCTGTCTGATGAGAACTCAGTTTATAATAATTTTTGATCGATAACAGCGACATGCAAGTACATGTCTGTGTAAAAAAAAAAATCATATATATAAAAGCTCTATTTGATATTGACCACTTTTTATAAACCCGGTTGAAATTCTTTGGATTACTACCCTTAGGATGTTTGACCTGGATTATTATATATATATATATATATATATATATATATATATATATATATATATATATATATGGGGGTGTGTTTACAAAAATTATATATCTTTTAAAAGATTGTTGTCCTAATATTGATTTGAATATATCCAATTGTAAGCTTAATGAGCTTTATTGCAGGATTCAGAGCATATATATATATATATATATATATATATATATATATATATATATATATATATCTTACCTTTGCATTCCATAGACCACGGTGAATTAATCCAAAACAATGTTATTCATTGGTTTTACCACCTTGTTTATGTATGTACTTCGATGAGTTTTACACTTTTAGTTGTGCATACAAAAGTCATTAATCGAAATTGAATATTCATTTATTACCCGCATTTCATGACAAAATTCTTAAAAGTGTATTTTTTCAAATTTGTCTAATTTTGTCAATATTCAGAAGGGTGTAGCATATTGTGTTTAGTTGCGAAGTAACATATTATAACATAAACACTGGACAGGAAATATGGTGAAAATCCTAGTTTATTTCTGATAAACATCCGGCAAACTAAAGTGTATAAAATCTCATTTAGGTAAATGCCATGAAACACCCGTAAGGAATAGGAATGAATATAAATTGAAAATATTTGTTGTTTGTGTAACATGAGAGGTGTAAAAAAATACTAATCGAAGTACAGAAATAACACCGATATAAAAACGAGAGTAAACGATTAAAAAAAAAATTAATTAATTTTTTAATTTTTTTTTCATCGTTTCCTCTCTTTTTATACTTGTTTAATTTCATTCTACCCTCCACAAAAATGTCCCAAACGTCCGTATTCCTCGCCGTTATTAAACTATGTACCAGGAAAAATTAATTTAAATATATATATATATATATATATATATATATATATATGTAACCCTTAAAAAACCCTCTAGATTGGCACTGTTAGTGTAGTATTAACACAGCATGACGTCCCTAGCTTTAAATGCATCGTTCTTTTCATTAAGTTTAACGCTCTTATGACGTCAAGCCGCCGAAATAAGTATTAAAATCATTACTGTTTATTTAGCTATCCAGCGCTGGCCTAGTGGTTCTAGATGTCAGGATTTGAGTTGTGAAATACTTGTAGTCCGCGGTTTCAAATCGTGCTTTTGTTTGATGCGACTTTCTTTTCTTTTTTTCAATTTTCCGAATTGTCCATCTAATGTTTCGGTCAAATTGATGTAAATATGATCCATGGGTGTCTTGTTCCATTCTTTTTTCTTTTTTGCAAGTACTTTCGATTTAAATCGTCAACTCATCTTCAGGCGGTATCTTTACAAATTATGACTTTACTGTTGTGCTCATTTTTGAATTATAACGGCAAGTAGTTTATAACGTGAAAAAGCGTCTGTAAAGTTGAAATATACATGAGAGCGTGATGGCGTTCTACACATATGAGAGATTCAAAAGTGTGACTGTTTAAACCGTTAAGAAATTGATGACGTTAAAGAAAGTGCATACAATTCAAACGCATAACTACTTAATGGCTAAGAATTTGGTAATGTTAATTATTATGCTAGACACTTTAAAATGTTGCGACTAGTTTCATAATTGACACTATTGTGGGATGTTTAGTTTTTATGTAGAGGGATTCGAGTATTTTTAATCTTTTGATATTGGTATCGTGGTGTATTATTTTGGTATTGTTAACAAGGATGTTTCTATATTGGGAGGGTGTACAATTATGTTTTTAGGTGATGGCATATAGAGCTAGTATTGGGGAGATGTAGGATGAGTCTTCGGGATATATGTATATATATAGTAATGTTTTGTATATCATAAGAATATATATTGTCGAATAGAGCAGAAACAGTTTTCTGTCAATAAAGTGTTTCAGATAGACTATTACTGTGAATAACAATGATTTATATATATATATATATATATATATATATATATATATATATATTGGAAAATGCTCTAGACAAGCCATGAAACCAAGGAGCTGAAAAACGAATACTACTTCAAGATGAAAAACTAGCCAACGATAAGTGTTAAATGGATACATTCCGACCCCGAAAACATGAATTCGTCTCCTTTTATCATAAACATCGCTCATCGAATTTGAGGACTAAATAACAAAATAAGGGAAGCGTGAGTCTCGAGCCTGTAAAGTTCATCCGCGGTCTACTTTCTACTGTTCCCTCATTTATATAATTTTAAATACACATATACACGCACATTTATACACATATGTACATTCATGCAAACATTGTGAAAAATAACAGAATTCGTCTGTTTAATTATACCTTTATATTTTTTCAATTTTTCTGATGGTGTTTCGTATTAAAATCAAAACAAAAATAAATGTCCCATAGGTATCACGAAAGTTTTCCATTCTTCATCGGATCATCCTCAGCTGTCAAAATCAAACTACAAAAACGCTGGAGAACGAGGAGAATGTTTTAAAGACGGTTGAGAAACGCATGGTTCGAGGAGAGACGTTGCCGTTTTAAATCTAGTGACGCCGGAGTGGCATCACAGAATCAAATCGTATTACGGTTACCATTTTAAAATGTTGCAACTGGTGTAATACGTGATGTTATCAATGGTAGATGGCTTTGCTTTTATATAGATAGCTTTCATTATTTTAATTTTAAAAAAGAGTATATTTAATATATGTATATGTATACGATTTATTGTAAATAAAACATTTTCACTAATTCATGAGCAAGTCTTTTGACGATAAGGAAAACATTAGCTCGCATAGCTTCTCTGTTTCACTGCGAAAATTAATGTCGTCATACTTTTTTGACGTCATCTGTTTATGACGTAATAAACGATATTTGCATGTATCTTCAACCTACTCATAATAAACACTGTATCTACCACTGTTTTATTAGATGACGTCATCCATTTGCACGCGGACTAAATAATTATTATATAAGATATTAAATAAAAAAGATCCACATAAGCAAGATGCATATATATAGATGAAAGACTTCAATGATATTGGTGAATTAGTCATACTTACCAAGAAAGAGGTACGTCTCTATTACTAAAAAAAACAAAACAAATATAACACGAGACGTGGGATCAAGGAATCTATTTCTTCATATTTAAAAAAAAATCTCTGTCTTCTTTTACCTAGGGTTTAATCCAGGTTAAAAGAAAGAAAATTACTGAACAAAGAAGTAACAAACATGTTATTTTTACCGAAACGTGTTTCAGGCGACCCTTCGTGAAGGTAGTCGTCGACAATATAATTGGGATGAAACCACAGGTAAAATCATAGGGAAAAGACGATGAGATAATTAACGAATAAGGGTTAAAAATATGAAGCAGTTATCCCAAGGCACACCCATGAGTTCTAAATTGTGGCTCTAATTTTTCTGTTTGAACGGGGGCGGGTTCACGCAAGTTAATACCAATTGCTTTGAGAATCTTGAGATGATTTCTTGAACAATCCTTGTGCAAAACAGAAAGTACCCTCTAGTGCGCAATTCGTCTTGTAGACACTCGGATGTCGGCCATATATATATATATATATATATATATATATATATATATATATATATATATATATATATATATATATATATATATGTATTGTATAAAAATAATACAAAAACAAACCGCATATAAAAGAAAAATAATTAACATATATTCATGCTGACTTCATTTCGATAATTTGTTACATTTACAAAACTTTGTGAAGAAAAGGATTTATTGAGCAGAGTCAGGGCAAATATACATAAGGTGGAAATAATGTTGGCAGAAATAGAGATTACAATGCGGGGTGGGTTAAGTAAGGGGTATTGTTAGTGTGAAAAAGTGTAGCTTTGTCGGTATGCCGAAAGGTTTCTAAGTAAACGAAAGTTGATTGGATGTTGGCAGTGGTTTGGTGGCAAATGGTGATGTAGAGAAGAGGAAACGTACTAGCTGGCTGAACATATCTAACACACACACACACACATAAATGCTCACACACATAATAGATATGGAAAATGAAAAATAATACATATATATATATATATATATATTTATATATATATATATATATATATA
>OY744515.1:246739051-246761551 GCA_963556195.1 Sepiola atlantica | reverse complement strand
AAGTTAACCGCAACAATCGCTTTCGTGAATGGCGATCGACGTCGGAGGGTGGAGGTTGTCGACGCCGATCGGTAATGGCGGCGGTGGCAGCGACGAATAAAACGACGTCGTCGACGACGACGACGACGACGATGGCGTGCTGCTAGTGTTTTCCCTGCACTGATGTCGAGATGCGAGAAGTGATATGGATGATCACGATGGTGTAGCCTATGACCGGTGAAAATAATGATGATGTATGATACGCTGTTTTCTTTTTATTTATTTATTTATTTTTTTTTTGGGGGGGGGGCGTTTTTTTCGTTTTATTTGTTGTAAGGGTGGAAGAGAAAGTAAGTTTTATGTTACCTATTATGTTTCGCAGGATCACTCTGGTACTATTCAGGTAAATAATGGAGTTTCATGATTGGTTAAATTGTATGTTTATGTCTGATTATTGACGGCGAATAACTGTGTACACACACACACACACACATATATATATATATATATATATATATATATATATGTACATACATGCATATATATATATACACACACACGTAATCAAGGAAATACACAACATGTCAGCATTTAGTAAATAGTATATATTGAATAAGAAAACTAAATATAATGAGACGAGCAGTGATTATACATAGATTATATAAATGTATGCATATAATATGTGCAATTTAAATAATGCATCATCTATGTATATAGATGTTATTTTTATATATCATATTTATATCTTTATATATATAATAGTTATATAAATATATATGCATATATATTACAGATTAACACTAACTAGATGATACTTTAATACTTACATATTATTACATATAAAGTTACACACACACATACACACACACATATATATATATATATACATATATATATATAGTCATCTGCATATAGCCCTATCTATATATGCATTTAGTACATATATATATATGCATGTATGTACATATATATATATATATATATTTAAATTGACTCAACACTATATATATATATAAATATATATATATATGTGTGTGTGTGTGTATGTGTGTGTATGTCCTGTGTGTGCGTGTGTGTGTCTACGTGTTTAGGCGATACACACTGCTTGAATGAGTTCAATTATTTACGGTGAAGCATTGTGTGTCGTATCTTATATATATGGAGACGTCTATCATTATATTTATAAAAGCGTTATTTCATATATATATATATATATATATATATATATATATATATATATATATATATATATATATATATACATATATATATATATATGTATATATATATGAAGCGTGCGAGTGCAAAACGCGATAAACGCCATTTTAAAAATCACAAAACTGTCCCTTCATAAAGTGTTGCATTTCAACACTCGGCGACACCCCAAAACTAGATGTTACATCACATGATACCGAAATAATTTCTTGTTGATTTCAATTAAAATAAGCATTTATTCACAGTCTAGATTTAATATATTCGTGTTATTTATTGTTTAAGGGGTCAACTCTTCATATATATATATATATATATATATATATATATATATATATATATATATATATATATATAATATTTGTGTTTTTCTTAATAGGAATTTTGCTCTGAATATTTTAAATCTTCAACACTAGATATATGAACTTCTATCAAATTGTTACTATAAAAAAAGTAACAAATGAAACTTTTCACAAAATTGATCATGAAACATAACAACTTCGGATATGGCCATAAACCGAATTACATGGATGGTGGACACATATGTCAATAAATCAATTTTTACGAAAGAAATAATGTTTGCTCTGTCAGAAAATTGCCTTGAGCATTAAACGTATGTAACAGCTAATCACAACACATAACATTTATGACGCAATTAATTTATGTGGTGCAATTGTTATATATATATATATATATATATATATATATATATATATATATGAATATATATATATGTATATATGGATATATGTATATAAATATATGTATATATGTATATATGTATATAAATATATATATATATATATATATATATATATATTAATATATATATATACATATGTGTATATGTGTATATGTATATAAATATATATATATACATATATATATATATAAAAGAAGATTGTAGTTTGCTTGAAGCATTGCTGGTAAATATAAGTGCAGGTTTGTAATCTGAGGCTGTAGCAATGCGATGTAGTTACCGAAATCACCTGCATACAGGACAAATGCTCGTCTACTTCCGATAAAACAACACACACCGAAGCCTTCCACCAGCCCCTATTAACCAACGGTTTCCCCCTCACTACCATATCCAGCCTCAATAACACCAAAAGACGTAGACACCACACACTCACCAACACTTGCTTCCTTAAGCTCCCCTTCTTTAGCGACCGTATCACTTCCGCTATCCGCAATGCCATGAGTAGTGAGAACCTTAACATACAGCTCTCCCACACAGGCAATTCTCTCCGACAAAAGTTGTCCAAAAAAGCCAATACAACCCGGACCCTTGCTCTCCAGCTAATTGCCCCATCCCCAACTCTGGCCTCTGCCTCCGCACCTATACAGTGTACAAACCACAATGCGCTAAGTGTCAAAGGTTCTACATCGGTAGTACCGTTAGGTCCCTACACCAACGAGTTAAGGAGCATCTGAACACCTACATTTCTTTTTTCCACAAACACTTAATATCATGTGGCAACACGCATCGCTCTATTAGTGTCCGCATTCTCAACTCTGTCCGCAATATCGGTCAGCTTCGAATTCCGGAAGCTATTCTAATCTCTAAATTTCGTCCATATTTAATAACAGATTTAAGTTGTCTTCCCCTTTCATCCTCTGATTCTTACATCCTCACACTCCCACCCCTACTTCCTTGTCTTTGTCTCCTCCTCCTTCCTTTTATTTTCCAGCGCCATCCACCCCACACCTCAATGCCTCTTATCCTGTGTTTAATTTTTACATGTTACATATGTATAAATAAAACATAATAATTATGGACATAAATGTAAACAATAATATACACTTTATATATATATACACTTTATATATATATATATATATATATATATATATATATATATATATATATATATATATATATATGTAGGCCTTGTGTATGTGTATACATATATACATTTATGTATATATGGGTGTATTCTCATGTGTGTGTGTGTATGTATATGTGGATACATATATAATCCCTAAACTAATGTTTGAAATTCAATAAAATTAAATAATAAAATTTAAAATCGGAATAACAAAATAATAAATAAATAAAAACATAAAATAAAAAAAAAATAAAAAAGAAATTATAATAATAAAAGAATAAATGAATATATAAATTAAATAATAATAACAAAGGAAAATAAATTTTTAAAAAAATAAATAGAATAAATTTATATAAATTTAGTTCTAGGAGTATTATACCCTTGAAAGCCCCTTAAATAAAATAAATATGTATTTAGATATTTACACTTTAAATATATATATATATATATATATATATATATATATATATATATATATATATATATATATATGTGTGTATATATTTTTATCTCTTAATTCCCCCCTTCCCTTTTCCAACGGTTCCTCTTATCCCCCCGTTCGAACGGTTCCTCCCTACCCTCATGACATTAATTCCTTCCACAATTGATTTAAATTTCTTCTCAAATTTCAAATCTCATTTATAAACATATTCTGTTTGTTCTAAGTTATCCCCCTGTGACTGCCCATATAATAATAACAGCCCACATGTAAATTTAAATTTAGAATGTAATAAATAAAGAAAAGTTAATAAATTATATAAAATAAAAAATGATAAAATTATAATAATTAGTATATAAATAAACAAATGTTAATAAGATGTTAACTTTAGCTGAATAATTATTTAATTAAATTTAGACATTTTCTGCGTTCCTACACCCAATAGTCTGCTGCAATGTTTCAACAGTTTTATTCCGGTTTTCCCGTTTTTTCGACCCTTTTGGTCTTTAATTGTTGTCTTTTGATAATGAAAGTTTTTCTTTCGAAAATTTAAGATGACCTTTTGCCGAAATTGTTATTTACCTGACAGTATTTACTATTCTGCTACTATATCAGTTTTTACGTGAAATATTAATGAATCGTTTTGAGATTCGTTTTCTCTTCTCGTTTGTTTCTGTTCGCCCTCTCCAATTTCCGGCAACTATATCGCATTGCTACAGCCTCGGATTACAAACCTACACTTATATATATATAATATATATATATATATATATATATATATATATATATATATATATATATATATATGTGTGTGTGTGTGTGTGTGTGTGTATAAATATATATATTTATATGTAAAGGCTACCAACATTTAAAAAAAGTGTTTTCAACATTTATTTATTATTGGGTTATTTCATAATTTTATATAACGCGTTTCAAGTGGTGGTCTGCTATTATCAGATATGTAAATCTATTTGAAGAAATGTCTTTCAATTTGAAAGAGCGTTGTTTCATTTGAGAAAAATCAACATCTTAAGACATTTCTTCACTTGGATTTATATATCTGATGAGAGCGGACCACCGTTTGAAACGCGTTATATAAAATAAATGAATTGATTAAATAACAAAATAATAAATAAATGTTAAAAAAAACTTTTTACAAGTGTTGGTAGCCTTACTCCTTTACATTTATACTTTTATCACGTTGGAACTGCACTACTACTGCACTACTCTCTTTTTTTCTCCTTCTCTTTCTCTCTCTCTCTCTCTCTCTCAATATATATATTTGTATATACATATTTATATATATATATATATACACACACACACATATATATATATATATATATATATATATATATGTATATATATGTATATATATATTATATCGTTTTTAATAAAAAAAAACAATAAAGTGCGTAATCGTAGGTTGTACATTAGCTGATATATAATTTTTATTTATAAACTATACTTTACAATGTCTATTTTATAGACGACGGTTTTATCTGTCCGGACATATCGGCGTAGAAAACCTCTTATATCGTCAGACCGTATATTTAGCACCGAGGATAAAACACAATTGTGTTTCACTCCCCTATTTGTATTCACGAAGTCATTTCTGAATTAACGGTGCTGAAGTTTCTGCCTGACAAAATAAGCCGGTATTTACCTCAGAACCGACATCTCCTGACCGATGAAACAGACATTGCGATGTATAGTCTTTATATGAAATACTTTTACTTCTGTTTGTTGCGATTTGCATGAAGTGTAGAATAAGTATCTATTGATGTGACATGTAGTAAAAAATAAGAAAATAAAGACAATTCCTAAGCGTCTCGGAAACGATAGTACGCAACAACTTTGTTGATCTTGAATTCCTGGAACTGTAATAAATAATGTTGTATTTTTTTTAAATCTATGCTATATCTATACATATATCTATCCAACTATGTCTCTATCTATCTATCTATCTATCTATCTCTCTCTCTCACTATATATATATTTCTTTATATATATATATATATATATATATATATATATATATATATATATATATATATATATATATATGTATTCATACATACACATATATAAGTCATCTTCGTCTTCAATAGTATTTAACTATTAATATGCGCAAATTGTAACAATAAAATAGCATATTTCAAGTTTGTCAGTTATTTAAACTGTTAAATGCTAACAATTATGCTCATTGTTTATTATCATTTTATTTTACTTATTTTAACGTGTATTATTATACAATGTCTAGTCCCAATGTATATTTCGACACAAATAAATGCATGGTCTGAGTTGATTTATCTTAATATCTTATTTAAAATTAAAAGCCATATAGTGTTAGATCGAAATCTAGAAAGTAACATTTACGTATCGACTTGAAAATATAAGAGTCAAAACCACCAGAGTGTTTTCTTTGTCATCAGTCAAACAATTTCGAATTTAGAATTTCCATATCAAGCCAAGTGATGCCGTTTATTTTATCTGAATTGCAATATAATATTACTAAACAAATTCGTCAGAATTATTTATCTGTATAAACATGTACACCAGATTATTTAGAGCCAAAGAAAGCACAGGAGCCCCCACACAACCAAATGCTACCCATGGACTCGTGAACACTCTGCAATCCGAACATATTTCGTACAAATAAACGTAACCGTACGCCTGAATTATGCCCAAAGTTTCAAACATGTATTTTTAAGATACCTTTACTTTATCGCCGTTTAATTAGAAACACACTTGTACACGATGTTTAAAATAACTTTGACATATTCCTCTCTTGCCGTTGTCTTACTGTTTACTATAATGACGCTCTTTTCAATTCAGGATTAATCGGAGCATTTTTTGTTTGATAGACATCATCCTACAGATATCTTCAAAGATAAACATATGATTGGATAAGATTCGGTGAGTATGAAGCTCATTCAAAATAACATCTCTCACTGATGTGACAGACACCGAAGTGTCACGTATATAATTGAGCGACGATTAAACAAACACTGTATGGTTTTCATATCTAAAAAATGGTGGAGAAGATAGGCATATACTAAGGTTTATGTGTACGAAATATGGTTGAATTATCAAATAGACAAACTTTTTTAACGATTCTATGGGTGGGAGTTTTAGGCCACCTTGTACATTTTAATTTTGTGTTTAATCACAGTAAAGTACAACTATGTGGAAAATAACAAAATGTCCAAACATCATGGATTTTGTCAGTCTTTGCATCAGATATTGAGCTCAGACTACGCTGTTAGCATTTGTAGGAGTTCAGCAAAATGAATGTTGTGTTTGTTTAAGTCAGAACATTTTTTTTTACTGAATTTTAAATTTTAAACTAAAATGTGTCGACGTAATCTGCTATAGCCGTCGCAAGCATTTATAAAAAGCATTTGTGTATCATTAATTTCTATTCTTGGCAGGTTTCATTATCATGGCAAGAGTAAATTTGTCCAATTCTATTGCAAATAAATACAGGAAAATTTAGGTAAAACTGATGGCTCCATCACAAAAAAGTATAACCTCAGGACCATAGCTTTATTAGTTTAGAAAAAAATTAACATTTACAAAGTAAAAATGTAAGGCACTTTTAAGACACAAATGATCATTGCATAAAATATATTAATGTCCGGAACATGTTTCCGTGCAACGTCCTTTTAATTTGAAAACTTTATGTGTTTGCCACATTTTATTGCAATAACATTAATGGCACATCATCTTAGCAGAGACTTTCCCAGGAATACAGAAGCCTCCAAAATTCCCAGGTCTTATAAGGTTAAACAATGACTTTCAGTATATATGCACCACCTTTAATTATTCATTCTTTTATTCTGTCTGTTCTCCTCTCATAGCGAATGCTTTTTCTGGCTACAATTGTGATTTTCTTAAAGTGACCATTCATTCACTTTCTAATCAGATTTTAAATTATTAAATTACTCTCAATTGCTGTCTGCACGGAACGCAACAACAGCTAAGTTTAACAGTGGACGGGCAAAATAAAATGATTTGTCTCGGTCTTCGGATGTACTTATCGATATTCAACTCGGGTCTTGGAGTGCACCAACACTTTAATGGTCTTTTAAACAACATATTTTGGGACTTTACTTTTTTATGAAGCATTACTAAAATAACCAATAACATATTAATAAACTGAATACTGCTACTAATATATATTTTTTAATCGTGTGTTAAACAGATAACGTAACAAAATCGCCCAATAACACAATAATACAGGATTAGTTTACTGTCAAATATTCACGTGGAATACAAAGGTATACTATTTTTAGTAATTTTGTTCTTTCGTTTTACAATAATATTGTCGCAGTGTATGTGTTCGAGCAGGAAATAGTTTTGATGACAGGGAAACTTCCGAGACGATATATATATATATATATATATATATATATATATATATAATCTAATAATTAAATTAATTTTCTGAATTTGTTTAGAAAACATTATATATGCAATTGTTTCTGCACATGTTCCAAGCGAACATTTTGTCTTGATAATAATTACACATGATTTCAAAACGGTATTTCAATGTTATCATGAAATTAGGCAAAAAAAAAAAAAGAACCGTTATCATTAAAATTGTTCTCATCATTTTAATAAGTTATACCTTTTTACTAAGTAGAATAATGAGAAACGTTTTAGCTAAATGCTCATGCAGGTCAACACTACAGGTCATCATCAATCATTACTCACTGATAATAACTGATGGTGTTCCCTGGAGTCTGAGTGACCAACAGTTTCCAGAGATTCTCAGTAGTCTCTACCTCTTAAGGTAACCATTGCGAATGATTTCGCATTATCGTAAAAGCCGCTCACCATTTATATCTTTCTGGCAACGAGCATTGGTCTTCTCTGCGATCTGGGTTGCAAGAAGCCTCACCACGGCCCAATACTTTCCGCACTCTTCAAATGGGAATCTGGTTAGAGCTCTCCATCCTCGGTCATCCTCCTTGACCCTGTAACGACTATTTTGTGTGGTATCAACCGAAACTGATGCAATTAATCGGCAGTTTATAAGATTTTTCGCAGTGTAAGTTCCCTCGAGTTTATGTGGAGTTTATGGTATGTTTTTGTCGTATTTTTTATGCGACTTCTATGTAGCGTGTTAGTGTGCGTAGTTTCTGTCGATTGGTTTCCGCATTCGGGAATGTGTTTTAAGATTTCTGCTTTTTTCATCATTGTCGTCTATTTCATAGTCTCAGTCTTTCGTCTGATTCCAATGTCGCCTAGTTTTTCCCCATGTTTTGGGGAACTGTTCCTAGTGCTCCTACAAATATTGATGTTATATTTAATTTGTCCATGCTCTATATTATTTTGAGCTTTCTGGTAAGTTCTGTGTATGAGCTTCGATTTTCCATCACCTAGATCTTTACTTTTTGGTCGGCTGGAACAACAACATCTACAATTAGCAGTGTTTTCTCCTTTTAAAGTGTTATGCCGCCTCATCTATTTGATGGGATGAATGTATCTCTTTGTACTTCCATATCCTATAGAATTTTGTGATTTTCGATTAGTAAGTATTATCTCCGGTTGGTGTCTGTACTATTTGTCTGCGTGTACAAAAGGCAATCGTTTGCATAGTTCTAAGTGTATTGTTGCCTCCACGTAGTTGTGTACGCTCTCGTATTTTTTGTTGGAGGGGGAGTTTGCAGCATGTATTCTAATTCTTCTTCTTCTTCTTCTTCTTCTTCTTCTCATTATTATTATTATTATTATTATTATTATTATTATTATTATTATTATTATTATTATTATTATTATTATTATTATCATTATTATTATTATTATTATTATTATTATTATTATTATTATTATTATTATTTACTCACTAGGATTTATCACACTGGCCATCGTCAGTGATCGCCCACTGCCAACAACCTGTGGTATTCCCTGGAGTCTGAGTGACAACAAGTCTCATCAGACTTCCAGTATGCTCCACCTCTTTTCGTTCATCACCGCTGATGACCTTGCGGCATCGCAACAGCCATCTACAACTGATTTCTCGCTGATAAGGGCCATTGGTCCTCTCTGGGGTTTGAGTGGCAACAAGCCTCCCCAAGGTCCCAGAGCTGTCCGCGCTCTTCCAGTGGAGGTCTGGTTTGCGCTTTCCCTCCTCGACCCTCTGTCCATAATTTTCGTGGTGATTATTATTATTATTATTATTATTATTATTATTATTATTATTATTATTATTATTATTATTATTATTATTATTATTATCATCGCATAAAACTCGAAGAATTATTGTCAGCATTCACTAAAACGTAAGTAACAAATCTACTCGATATTTCATCATACTTTCTGCGGTGTAGATATATGTGCGGCTTTACAGACTATACGTATGTGTGTTTTTAGTATCTATCTGTGTTTTAATTTCATAGTTTGAGTGCATTCACCAGCTTATTATTAGTAATGCTTATTTATTCCTATGTTGGCGTGTGTCAAAATAGCAATCTCTTCTCGAGTCAAATACATATGTCACCTAGGGGGAGAAAGCTGATAAATAATTGTTTGCTTTTTAATTTATATACGTGAAATTTATTCCGAGAATGTCTTTAGTGATTCTTTTGAAGATGTAATAGACATTTTGCAGGGATCGATTTCATTGAATGTTTTCTCTGTGTTTATAACAACCTCTTTTTAATTCGTTAGAACACTTTGATGGCTTGAAATGTGTTATTCTTCAGTTATCCCAGATTCAGATTTGTGTACGTGGTTTATGTTTAGAATCATTTGACGGATACTTTTCTACTTAATTCGATTATTGGGCAGATTGTATATTTTATAAGTTTGTAAGATAATGATGTCTGCTCAATTTGTCTGCATTGCCTGATCTGTTTCGTAGGCACATTTTAAAATATAATAAGATCATCGTGTTATACTAATGAGTATGTGTTTTGTTTATTTCAGTTCAATCGATTGCTTTACGTTGAAAATTAGTGCATATCTTTAAATGCATGCATTAGCCTATTCTATAATTGTGTATATGATATCAGATAGTATAAAATGCAACAATTACAAAGTTTATACAAAATAAGTAATGAGTATTGAGAATATAATAAAGGCAATGCAAAATAAATGTACGTTCCAAATGACAATGCAAAGTGTTCAAAGAACCGTTTTCAAGTATGGGGATTTTCTCTCTCTTAAGATAAAATTAATTGCACATGTTTGTTTCAGCCGACACCGTGTGCGTTTACGTATGTTTAAATGTATAGGCATGCAGATGTGTGTATATGTATTTTAGTGTGGCTCTGTGTTGTTAGTGATATAGTGTATGTAGTAACTTGTGAGCGAGAGTGTTCGGCTAACCGCGTATATATGCTGTCGCCATGTTTAGTAGTCCGTTGAAGTCTCTCGTTGCGCCGCACGAAACACGTTCGGCCAGGCGCCAAGGTTAGCTATTAAGGGCGTACCTACGTGCGTCGCGGATAGGAAAATATCGGAACAAAGAAGACGGAACCTGTGTGGTAGGGTTTTTAAAAGTACGAGCGAGTTTTCGGCACTGAATATTTTCGCTTAGCTGATTGGCCGAAAGCGAATGATGATTGGCGATTGTTCTCCAATCAAATTTTGATACGTAATAACAATATTCACGACCGTTGCAACTTTGAACAGATGTTTAAGTTTTTACTTTGTTTCAGTAACGGATAATATGAAATGGGGTGATTATATGTTTCGTTGGGGATTGATAGAAAGCGTATTATGAGCATTACTTTTATTAGTACCACTAGTAGTAGTTACCCAGACACTTTAAGTAGGCAATTGCCTAATGCGCAGTGTTTACAGCATCAGTTTTCTAGTTTTATATAGAGTAGCTTTCTCTGATAGTCCCAATAATACATTGGAACTAATAAGATAAACAACTCTGCAGCTAATCTAAAAAAATTACATCAAGTATCACAATTTTTAAACGAAAAAAATATAATAAGAAAAGTTAGTTTGCTTGAAGCATTGTTTGTGGTATGTATATAAGGTGTGTTAGAAGTATTCTTCAACGCCATTTTTTTCCATTTCTCGCATTGTAATAGCCTTCTAACACACCTTATATACAAACAAACTATGTTGTTTTTGTTTTTAATGTCTTCCGAAAATTAGAGTCAAATGTAAACTATATTACCAATAGTCTGTTGTTGTTAAAATGTCACACTAATTAGCGGAGTTTTTTTTTTACTGGTGGGTCATTTTTTATCAAAGCCCAGGAGGGGATTCGAGGAAAACACTTTAATATGTTGTCTGTTGAACAATGGTCGCCACTAGAAGTAGATGGAATACCATGACTGGCATGACGAGAATATTAATTAAGAGGGTTTGATAACCAAAGAGTATGGCTCATCAAGTATTTGATAGCATTAAACTTGAAGACGACCATGTTGTAGTCAGCTGGGAATCAACCTCTCGGTATTTTTGTACAAATTGAATGCTTTAGTAAAGAACATTTGTTCCTGGATATTAGGCTTAGTTCTTGGTACATAAAAAAGAAATAACAGAGCTTTGTTTTCGTTGTAGCTATGCGAGTTCTTGCTGTTAATGTTTTACCAGGAGGACCAGGGTCCAGCACCATACCATGAATATAACGATACAGTAGAAAGAGGTTGTAGGGTAAAGATGACATGCTCCTCTATTACGTTGTGAAGTCGGTTTTATATTCTGTCAATTCAGAAAAAGTGATCCGTGTGGTACCCCCACCCCAGATATGGCAGCAGTACTAAGGATGACTCTGGCTTTTATAGAGGTAGCGGATTGCGTTATGAGTGGGGTAATTTCTGGAACGTTAGAAAGTATCTAAGCATTATTCATACTAGAGGTAGATGAGTGTGTCAGGAGTGATGCCTTTTTTAGAAGGGTAGATTTTTCCAACTATTTTTTCCAGAAAGCTTAGCAACATATTTTATGTAAGTTTTCCACTTCATATCTGGAGTAAGTCAGTCCAATAAGCTTATCAAACAAGCGGGTTTCCATACGGTGAGAGCTATTAAAAGTAACAAGCAACTGTACTACCATTGCAATACATGTTCCACGTCGGATTATGGAGATTCAGAGAGATCTGTATTATCAATGGTTCATCAGGGTGTCGTCTGCATAGATGTCGACGAATGATCTCAGAATTGTATTTGAAAGAACATTCATGAAGATTAGAAAGAGGTGGGTTGGGACGAGAATGGATCATTGAGACTCGCCAGCATTGATACTATGTGCTACAAACTGTGAATAACCAATTTCATAGACTTATTAGAAGGAAAAGATTTGAATGGCTTAGAGTACATTTTCTCATATATTTACTTACTTTATATGCTTGTGAAGCACACCTTTGCGCAAACCCCAACGAAGTTTTTTTCAAATATCAAGAGCTATCCCTTTAGTAACAAAGTATCCGTAAATAGCATTACTAATTCATTGCGGTAACATACTTATTACGTTAGCGTTTGATCTCTCAGGAATAAATCTATATTGCTTGTCACTTATTAGATTGTGTTTTTTTCTGAGGTAGTTGACAACCCTTTGATTTATAATAGATTCAAGCAACTTACTCATGACGCACAGAAGAACCGATCTCCAGTATTTTTAAATACGTGGTAGACCAACGAAGTCTTTAAAGATGATGGTAAGCATTTCTATTCAAAGCAACGATTGAACCGATGTGAAAGGAAAGGAATTATTTCGGGTTTGAATTTCGATAGTACCATGAGTGGGATGTTAAATTTAATAGGAATAATAATTTACTCTCATGTTACATTACTTTTTATATCTAATATAAGGATACATTTATTTTTCTATTTAAGCTGAATTAAATTAATGTTTTTACTTATATAAAATATGTGCTCTATTTTTGGCCATTTGCTGTTAGTGCCGAGTATTCTTATCTTTTGAAATTAAAATTATGGAGGTATCATCCATCCGAGAAAATGTAAATGGATTCTTGCGAAATTGAAGGGAAGTAAACGAAAATAGACTTTAAAAACGATTTCGTTGAATATATCTTTTTCTTTGAAGCCTATTTCACGCTCTTCTTTCAATTATTCCGAGAGATATTTAATCGTAGAAACATATGGACCAAAAATACTTGTTCTATGAGATATCAATAATATATACAATTTAGAAAATCCGTAGCGTTTATATATTTATATATATATATATATATATATATATATAGAGATTTAGATTTTTCACTTATAAAATAGATCATTCAGTAAAGACCGGGGTTGTTCCAATAAAAACAAGTTTTAGAATTCCCATACTATCATTGGATTGGAATGGTAACTGGTAAGCGGTATCTTGAATGGTTTAGTTTTTTTTTGGGGGGGGGGAGATTTCTTCATCATTGTGCCGCCCGATGTGAAAGTTTATTATCGCACATTGTTCCGTTTTTTTTTGTGTTTTTTTTTTATTGCATTTGGGATCGATTATGTGCTTGTTGGCTTGGTGGCAGAAATAATGCACGAGCTACTTTTCTAATACATTTTCTAGGACTTTCTTTTTTATCGTTGTTCTTTCTTGTCTTTTAATTTTAACTTTTATTTTTATTTTTTTCCTCTTCTGTTTTTAAGTGACCTCAACTATTGCAACGCCACATTGTGTATTGTCGGCAGTTGACACCTTTATTTCAGACATTTAATTTCCCTGATGATCTGCCAAGCAAGTACCTGCTTGGTAGTGAAACATGTGTAGGAAAAAACATTTAATTTGAATAAATAATATTTGTAAGAAAAAATATCTTTAATGGTGATCATTGGTGTCCTGAAAGGAATGCTTTGGTAAGCCTTCATAAAATCACACACACACACACACATATATATATATATATATATATATATATATATATATATATATATATATATATATATATATGAGAAAGAGAGGGAATATAAAATAAACATTTAAAGCAAAATGAGTACATGGAAAGATGGATAAGCAAGTAACATACTAGTAGAAATCATGAGGGTGCAATAGACACTGCACACATCATCTATTGCATCTTCTTCTCCTACTACCGCCCCCCTCTGAGTTTTGTCGTCTTACAATCCATAGAAATGTTGAGTTTTGTTTCAATAAAGCCAGACCAGTAAACGAATATAGCCGGACTCATCTATCGAAATATCTTAGTCCAGCCTTCATAATATGCTATGTCTTAATATTTACTAGCATGTTATGTTGCTTATCTACATTTCGATGAACAAATTATATATATATATATATATATATATATATATATATATATATATATATATATATATATATATATATATATATACGTGTGGGTGTTCGTTTTAGATAGTATCCGTATTTATAAATAAAGAAGAAAGTCCGTGGGGATTTTTGATATTCCGTTTCGAGTGTGAAAATACGATGTAAATCATATTGTTTGGGATTATGACTACCTTGACAGCATGGATATGATAGCAATGTTGTTTGTTTTGTATTGGGGTTCTATTACCTCCATACAAATAATTACTGAACTACGCTACAGTTGTATAAACAAAAGTAGCGCAATGTGAAAAGAAAACCTAGCTGCAGTAAGTAGTAGAAGTCTCTAGCTTGATTCATCTAAATGAAACTCGCCTACAGAATGAAGAAATGTTTTAATCACAGTTTTTATAGCGAACATGTAGAGAGACTATTTCTCGTATAATGTGAGCGTATGATAGCACTTTCTTCCTTTTATGGAAAGGTGTGGCGTCACTACTTATAACGAAGATCAAAGTGTAGTATCTGTCCCGATGGATACTGTACCCCATAGACTGGTATTGTCTTGACCTTCGGGCTTGATTTACGCCGGTCTATGGGTGTGTCTTGTGCCGTTCTAGGAGGCTCACCCTCCCAGGCTTCGCCTCCCTTCTTTGGAGAGGAGTAAGTTTATTGCTTACTGCCAGAGGCACCCCTACCGGGGAATGCCGACGGGGCTGCCCAGGCAATTTTTAAACCCCACTTTCCCGACCCGACTTTGGGTCACATCTTACTTGTGAGAGTAAGATAAAAACTGGCCTTGTACCTAACTACTGGAGAGGAGTAAATCAATACTCATAACGATCTGGAACTTTTATCGTCCGTATGGATCTCCTAATCTGTTATACTCAACACATTGCATGTTCACTGCTATGAAAATAAACGGTGCACCTTAATATTGTTTCTATATTTGAGTAGTCAGCCATTGACTCAGTTTCAAATCAAGAAAATACACAGAAAATTAATGTTTATCTGAATATATACGTTGGATTACAGTGGAGGGGCTGAAAATATCCGAGGCTAGGATCGGTTTTTGAGTTACTTACAAAATTAACTAATAATATGCAACCTAGTGACATAATCTATGACGACAGTAAAGTATCGTATGATGGGCGATCCGGGAAGGCAGAAAGGCGGTCATGAGTGATGGAATTTGTTGCGGTACATAGCAATACATTTACAGAATGTAACACTTCAGGAAGTGCTAATTTCTAAGTAACTTTTGGGTGAGTTATGCGACCCAACGACTTAATGTATCGCCTTCACTTTACTCTATACTAGTTTTAAGATCAAAGTGTAGTATCTGTTCCGATGGATACTGCACCCTATAGACTGGTATTGTCCTGGCCTTCGGGGCTTGATTAACGCCGGTCTATGGGTCTGTCCTGTGCAGTTCTAGGAGGTGCACCCTCCCAGGCTTCGCCTCCCCTCTTTGGGGAGGAGTAGGTTTATTGCTTACTGCCAGAGGCACCCCTACCGGGGAATGCCGACGGGGCTGCCCAAGCAATTTTTAATGGCCAGAGTGCGAACCTCTCGGGCTCTGGCTTTTCAAACCCCACTTTGACGACCCAACCTTGGGTTACATCTTACTTGTTGGAGGAAGATAAAACTGGCCTTGTGCCTAACAACTGGAAAGGAGTAAATAAATACTTTTGGCCTTTTGGCTAAGATCAAGGTGTAGTATCTGTTCCGATAGATACTGCACCCCATAGACTGGTATTGTCTTGGCCTCTGGGGCTTGATTTACGCCGGTCTATGGGTCTGTCCTGCGCAGTTCTAGAGGGGTCCACCCTCCCAGGCTTCGCCTCCCCTCTTTGGGAAGGAGTAGGTGTATTGCTTACTGCCTGAGGCGCCCCTACCGGGGAATGTCGACGGGGCTGCCCAGGCAATTTTTAATGGCCAGAGTGCGAACCTCTCGGGCTCTGGCTTTTCAAACCCCACTTTCACGACCCAACCTTGGGTTACATCTTACTTGTTGGAGGAAGATAAAACTGGCCTTGTGCCTAACTCCCGGAGAGGAGTAAATAAATACTCTATACCACTCTTTCTGCACTATATCAGACACATTCTCCCTCAGTTTATCTTACCTCTGTGTTTTGTATTTAATGTCCACTTTATTCTCTGATTATCAAAATAATATAAGGAGTTTGTAACGTGTTTATTTTCATGTCAGTCCGGAACGAACGCACACACATAAATATTATTACATATCCTTTGATCAAAATGAAACATACTTATCCACGAAGCCTGGGTGAAGTGGTTTCATAATAAAGATTGTTATACATATGTTTCGGAGAATTCTGTGACATAGTATATTTTTATAGACGGCTGGCACGAACGGAATCCCCCCAACAGTATTGTGCATTTTTTGATTAAAACGAATTATACATAAACAAATACCACGGGTATATATAGTTTGATTATATCGCACAAACAATTTGTATTTATTGCTGTATTCATCTCTTTCTTTCTCTCTTTCCAATAAAATTTCAAAAAGAAAGATAAAAAAAATTCCTCCCTCTTTTCTCTCTCTGGCTTTATACATTCTCCAATTCTTCTCACTCTCTCATGATCTCTCTCTCCCTCTCTATCCCTGTCTTTGTCTGTCTGTCTGTCTGTCTGTCCGCCTGTCCGTCTGTCTGTCTGTCTGTCTGTCTGTCTGTCTGTCTCTCTCTCTCTCTCTCTCTCTCTCTCTCTCTCTCTCTCTCTCTCTCTCTCTCTGTATTTCTCTATTCCGTCATGTCCACTGACGGTGACAAATCAGACTAAAATAAAATGTTCTATTTATAACGTCTATAACGTTTATTGAGAAAAAAGTAGTTTCTTGTCACATTAAAAATAGTCTACTTTTCATTGCACGAAGCTGGTCTCTTTTAACCCTAAACTTATGAATATTAAAGCAGTGTTTTTATATCGCCAGCTCATGTCCACACCAAATGCAATGGTGTAAAGGTCAAAGGTGTATTTTAGGTAGTCTCTAACATCATTTCGGCCATACATTCACGTAGTTACAAAATTCCATTTTCGTTTAGCGAGGTATATATATCTACACACCAGCTAGTTATATATATATATATATATATATATATATATATATATATATATATATATATATATATATATATATATATATATATATTTATGAAGTTAAGAAAAGTTTATATGTTTACATATTTATATGTACCGGGATCCAGTCCTAAACTAATGAACAGATCATTATGAATGTTGGGTCACAGGTTCTAGGTGGAAAGGGCCACCCTTGGCCTATAATTAGTGTTTTTATGTAATAGTACTAAAAATAAAAATGGTAGCGCTTCGTGAATATTCAGATACCAGTAATTTTTATGAAATGTTAACGATAAGTATTTGTTGTGGGTGAACCTACCTACCCTTTAATTACTAAATGGTAGCAACCAGCTACCATAAATACCGGCTTTTGCCGGGAGAACATTGGTACCACATTTTGGCACTAGCACTGCCAACACTGACTTGTGTATAATTTCTCTGTTCAATACAATTCATTATTATTATCTCTAAACCTGTTGTTCTTTATTTTCATTGTTGATATCCCTAAACGGGTCCACAACAGTATTATACATGAATAAATGAATATTCAACCTAAATTCATTTTCATTGGAGTATTTTAAAGGCTTTTAAAGGCGCATACTACATTTACAACTTCCTATTTGACAATTACAATATTGCAAATTTTCATCGAATTTGATCGATAATTATTTGACACAAATGAAGCAAGATTTCCTGAACTTCAATTTCTTTTTATACTCCTTTATTTCAGTCATTTTTAAAGAATCTAAATGCGGTAATGGACTTTGATCTAAATTATGATACGGGTATTAAAGAAAGGGTGTAATATAATTGTATCTTTTTGTTTAGTTAATTAAATATGCGTCTCATTGGGCGGGTATTAATTTAGTACACTCACACACACTCACACACACTCACACACACACATATACATACATATATATATATATATATATATATATATATTGCGTATGCGGTAATTTATTTTATAGGTCATATTATTACGTCTATTTAAAAAGAGTGTATTCATTGAAATATGTTTCTATTATTTTTAAAAATAATATGCTTTGAAAAAGTTCCCGATCCCAAACTGAATGAGTATTAAGTTGTATCTTCCGTTCAAACAGAAGGTTTTAAGTATGTATGTACATACCTTATGAAACAGAGAGGACGATGTGTTAAGCATAACTCACCAAATACATTCATTTCAGTTTCTCAATTTATAATTGACATGAATATTTTGTTCATTGCTTAAGAATTTAAAAATCAAGTTTTAAGAACGACATCACTTATTATATTTCGTTCGAAATTCCGTCCAGATTCCCGAGTATGACAGAAATATTCCCGAGTTCGAAGAGATACACCTGAAGAAGGCCGGAGGTTACAGCGGCCGAAACGTTGTGATGATAACACTTAAGATGAGAAATATACTCCGAATGACGAAAATCACGCGACATCCCTTATATGATGTCAGTTTCTATTTATTAATACCTGAAGGTCTTCTGGAAAGTAGGCCTCCACTCTTTCCCGTATTTCTTTGTCGATTTCGACGTATTTACGCATTCACCATTTTCTGGAGTACGTAACATTGGTGATAATCCTGCCGGTCTGCTAATCAGTAGTGTTCGTTGTGTCCGAAGTATTTAAACGCAAACTTAAAGGCGTGGTATAAGTAGGAACAGTTTTATTCCTGTCAAAATATAATCGGCGTCCGATTTAACGCTGAACTTCTCTGACAAATTCCGTATAATCTACGAAAGTGTTATAAACGAATATGCTATGCTACGCAGTTGCAACTCACAACTAAACAGGAATGCTAAGTAATCACAGACAGAATGATATATATCGGAACTATACCGATTTCTTCTGGCAAGACACCGTACGCACGTTCACAGGGGACATTAACTTTAAAAACACCACTCAGCGTGACTCAGCGTTTTAACACAGTGATAAACAATGTGAATGTTTGTATTCATACATGAATTGATTAAAAAAAAGAATGGACTAAGGATATTGGCATTCATTACGTTATTACGCGAATAGCAGGCTTTGTATGGTTCCAATATCTGCAGATGTCAAAGTCTTACGTTTGTTAAGTTCGTTCAACTAATTTTGAATTGACTAATTTGAAGCTTTTCTTTCGGACGGAATCTATAATCGAAACACGACTGCATGTGTATAGCAATTCACCATATCTTATTAGTAGTAATACACCTCCTAAGCTTTATATAGAACTTGCACAACATCTCAGGAAGAGGCCAGACTATGGCTGCCGACCAGACTAGGAAATAGCCCCACTCCTACTCACATGGGAATGTCCCATTCTGAGGCATTTCCTTTAGCTTCAGAGGCAACCTAGTTCAACCCGAAAACACTCAATCGCCTGAGAACGGGAATGAGGCGATCAAAATGTGTAGATGGTGCTACAAACCTGAAGAAACCATATGTAGAGTGGAGGACCATACGATGCAACGCTTATTTGTTTGCCGCCTAGTGCCACACCGGTGCAGCTTAAAAGATCATGCAGAGTACAATAATGCAAAGGACTGCATAATAAAGTGCGTAACTGTCGTATGACCACATGCTGCAAAAACGCACATAGAAGAAGAAGAAGAAGAAGAAGAAGTAGTAGTAGTAGTAGTAATATTTGTTCACGTATTCAGTGATTGTTACGCTAAGAAGACATCGTGGGTTTCCCCGTTCTTTAAGTAGTCCGTTATAGGTAAGGTGCCATAATACCAACTCCCAAGCCTGACCTCCGCACGAGTATCAGTATCGTCTCTTTTTAGGATTGATCACGATAAGATCCGGAGACTTCCGTTTTCTTTTAAACTGGCGCTTTTCTTGGGCTACATGGGGTACTTATACGTCGAAAGTATCGTAAATGGTATCCATAACTTCTTCCTCCTGCGGAGAGCTGTCAATGTCATCCGACAGTCGTTTTTAATTGGATTTAGGTGTCTCTCATGCGAAAACTGAGGGCTTTTGATTGTGTATACCATATTTCCAATTCGTATATCTATCGTGTCAAGTTCCCAGAAAGATGTGTTATTTTTAAACATCTTGAAATATACTTTATACTTTAGAATATAGCGTTTCTGTTTGTACAATAGAGATTCCTTCTTGTTTGGTTGGTTTTTGTAGTCATTTTCCGAAAACATATTATTTTTCGCCGAAATATTATTTCTGCAGGAGGTAATGAGGATGTTAACATTCGGTGCGATCTTGTATACTTTAAAGGAATACTGAGGAGCCTTTTCCGTGGGAGTGCCGCAAGCTTTTGTTCATGGCTCTTTTTATAGTGTCCATAACACGCTCAGTCTGGCCGTTTGACGTAAGGTAGTACGGAGGAGTCGTGATATGTCTTAACTGGAAAATTTCACAGAACTCTTTAAGGTCGGAGGGCATAACTTGCGTTCCGTTGTCACTGACCAAAGAATCGACAACCACAAAACGGGTGAACAATTCGTGAAGGAAGTTCATCGTTACCTCTGTAGTGAGCTTTTTACATCGAAACACTTACGGCCATTTGGAAAAACTATCTACTACAATTAGATATCAAAATCCCTCCAGTGAGCACGCAAAATTCACGTGTATCCTTGACCAATGTATGTCCGTTTATGGCCACGGACTATGTTTAATAGGTGGTGTATTTGCCGCCAATGTACATCATTTACACATATTAACGAGTTTTTAATGTTTACGGCCATTTTAGGCCAATGCACGTAGCTACATATTACACTTTTTATCCTATTTGTCCGAACAACATTTTCCTACAGGGGAGTATAAGTGTACGGTGGGATAATAGCTTATATTTTCTTATTAACAATCTTTCTTTTCCAATGTCTTAATTTTTCAAGTGTTTACCTTCTTCGTATATAAGACGCGCTCACTTGTATATATATATATATATATATATATATATATATATATATTGTTTTTTCAAAATAAACCTATATACACATGTGCTTCATGCCAAACCTGCAATTGTCAGTATGGGAGGATACAACCTCTTGCCGTGCACACGATTCAAACCCCGATACGAACTCATGTTCGGCTCAGTTTTACATGACCAGTCTGGGTCTCTATTGTTCCGACAGGTTGAGGGTACAGGTTAGACAGCTTCTCTGGCTGCTGTTTCCGACTGACAAGACAGGAGCCTTAACTCTTGGGTAGCGCTAAGAACGGCTACTCCATCATCAGTTGCATAATACCGTGTGTAGTTGTATGTGCCATGTCGCGCATGGTAAGGGACCCTGCAATTATCTCCGGTGGGCTTTCCCGAAGCCACACCCCCATGGACTAGGTCGCGACTAATAGACTGGTTGTGTGAGCTTATTGACACCAAACAAGGACACACATTGGCCAACCAACTCTATAATCAAAACAAACATGTCATTACAAAAAAATAACAGCAAACCTAAACAGACACCCAACAAAAAACACTTTCGCCTCCGCCCTTGAGGCTCGCATTCACAAATATCCGGGAACAAAAATCAACGAGGTAGAAACCTTTCTCCTGAAAAACTCCTCGGATATCCTAGCTCTAAGTGAAACTAACCTTCAATCCTCAATCTCCTCTCACCACTTTGACATGACTGACTACCTCCAACTCTACCGTAAAAACTCTGACAAACATATGCATGGGCTAGGAGTTTATGTTCGGAACACCCTCTCTCTGACAAGAGACCATAGGTTTGAATCAGATGGCCAAGACTACATGTGCTTTAAATTGACTTTACATCA
>OY744515.1:246569051-246734051 GCA_963556195.1 Sepiola atlantica | reverse complement strand
CAATTTATAATCAATGATTGCCAACTGGTGCTTCCCTGGAGTTTGAGTGATACCAAGACGCTTCAGATTTCTAGCACTCTGCACCCCATGCAATAACCGTTAAAAATCATGTTTCGTTATAACAGCAGCCGTTCATCTTTGATTTCTCTCTAGCAAAGACCGTTGCTCTTCTCCGAAATTTAAGTTACAATAAACCTCTCTAAGTTCCCAGTAATATGCATCCTTTGAGCAGAGAACTGGTCTGTGCTTTCCCATTCTTCCTGGAACCTTCACGATCACTTTGTATAGTGTCAGCGGAAGCTGGTCCGACGACATCTGCGTGTTTTATACATTTCGATTAACCCGTGATTGGTAAGGGTGTATTGATTATGAGGGTTAGTTGCCCCATTCCAAGTTGTTCCTTCATATTTCGGCTGTTTTCATTATTGCAGGGAGTTGTATAGTCTTAATCTATCATCATCATCATCATCATCATCACCATCACCATCATCATCGTCATCGTCATCGTCATCGTCATCGTCGTCGTCGTCGTCGTCGTCGTCATCATCATCATCATCATCATCATCATCATCATCATCATCATCATCATCATCATCATCAGTAGCAGCATTGTGCGTCATGTATTTAGATACTCTCATTCTATACCAATATCACAGACGTGTGTTTGTCTTTCTAGTTTTATTTCAGCTAAAAATTAGTCGAAATAACTTCCGGTCATAGCAGATCGCCATGCACATATATGTGTTCTCGTAAATGAGTCTATTGATAGCATAACCACCTACATGGAACAGTTTTAATGCGATGTAAACTATCGATATATATATATATATATATATATATATATATATATATATATATATATGGCATATAAATAAAACAGATTCTCAAGATGAACTTTAATTATGTTAAGATTTTCAGTCCCTGTATTCGAATGTACTCTATCATATCTTTGTAGCTTATGTATACATAATTACATAACAATATATGTATCTAATTTTTATCTCACTCGTTTGTAATTTTTAAAATTTATTTATTACTTCTATTTACGGCTTTTATTTATTTATTATAAATAAGTAATCAGTCATCAATGTCGAAAGTCAATCAAGCATGAGAGTTAATGCGATGGATAGATTGTAACATGAATGATGAAGAATATTTTTTCAGGAATAAAATGTAATGAAATGAACAATATGATATTACTTTAAAAATCGTTCATGACATGTGTTCGTTGGCATTGAATTTTATGACATCTGTGTTGTAGTCTGCAATGAAGCAGTCCAGTGTTCATGTGTCTCGCGGATAAGAAGTTCCTGGAAATACACATTGTTGATGGAAATTGTGTTTTATTAATGAAGCAGGGAAGAAAAAAGTTAATTATTTGCAGTTCTGGTAGAAGATGAATTCTTGCAGTGATTTGTTTAATAATGAGGAACCAGAAATTGGAGCTTAATTGTAAATGAATTGCATACACTGTGAAAATGTTTCAACCCATGACTTCAATCGCGTATTCTTTTTGTTCTTTTCGAGTATGTGTGCTTTGAAAACTGTTGCAAGTTTTTAAATATTTTTTATGTACAAATATTTTGTGAGACGCATAATCTACTGATATAATAACGACGGAAAATTAAAATAGGAGAGTAGAAAGTGGACATTGGGTTTACTTTCGGCAGTCCCGTCACCCTTGCCTCCATTATTTTATCCTTTAGACTTTATATTCCATAGCGATGTTTCTGACAAAGGGAGATGATTTGCTATTTCCGGGATCAGAATCTATACATCTAAAACTTATCGTTGGCCAGTTTTTGAACTTGAAGTAGTATTTTTTTAGCTCTTTACACCAAGTTGTTTCATGCCTTGTCTAACTTCTTGGTATTAGAACTAAATACGATAAATTTGCCTTCATAAATGTAAATATTTATTGAATTAATGGAAATAGGTTTTGGGCAGAAGCAATTTAAAGTGTTGAAAAGAGAATAGAGTACGTTGTAGACAAAACGAATTCCCTGAAGTACGTTGGTCGCTTGATCTTATGCCTAAAACGATGCACGTGGTATACGATTCAAATTAGCAGCAGCAACCGTAGTAGTTTGCTATTATCGTAGCGTAAACATAATGATGTTTTCTTCTGCCAACTTGTCAATGCATACTCTGTTATTTTACTAGCTGTGAGCAAATAATGAATGAAAGGAGAAATAGTTTGTTACTAAAATATACAAAAAATTGTGTACACAATAAACACACACACACACATATATATATATATATATATATATATATATATATATATATATATATATATATATGGGAAAATGAAAAAGGAAAACCAAAACATGGATGTTTTTTTATGTGTACATCAACGTTTCGTCTTTATTTATAAGACTTCATCAGGATGATAATATAGAGAAAAATGTAATGCAAGTACAACTACATGTAGGGTTGACATATTGGGAGGAAATAAAATAAAATAATGGCCACTACTGGGTGGACGTCCGTATTTGGTGGAGAATAAAAATGAATGTTGAAGAAAATGAGTGGAGAAGAAGTGGAAAGATGGGGGTGAGCAAGGACTACTGTGGCTGGTAGTAAGAGAAAGAGGTGGGGGGATAAGCAGGGATAAAGTGGATGGCAGAGAGGGGGTGGAGGAGAGGGAGGAAGGAGGTGTTTGACCAGATGGCTGCGGTCAAGACTGAAGGGGAAAAAGTAAGTTGGAATGTTTGTGTGTGGGGGTGTATGCAGAGAAAAGGAGGGTGGGTATAGAAGGAGGGGGGGGTTGTGATTTTGGTCGATAGGCATACACCCCCCACACACAAACATTCCATTTTCCCATCACGTCGGATTACCTTCATCCTTCTCTTCCCATATATATATATATATATATATATAATTATATATATATATATATCTATATATATATATATATATATATATATATATATATATATATATATATATATATATATATATATTAACACTTAACACATGTGTGTGTGGATAAATAAATTTAAAAAAATATAAAAATATTTAATTGCTTCCTTTAAAGGTAAAGAAAACACTCAAAAATATGTAAAGCTTCTGACTCTAAGGAATATTGCGATATCGCTCCCCTTGCCAAGAGGTATAAACACTCTATATAATCTTTAATAGATAGATCCCGCTTCCATGTCATGATGGAGGGGATATCAGTGGATGAGCGGGTAAAGATCGAGTTAGATTGTTTGAATCAGGAAAATATTACTTTGCAAAGCCTGTTACTCTAAATATTAAAACGAGTGTTTCACTTCTTTCTTTTTCTTTCCTTATTGTCTGTCAACTACAGATGAAATCGCATTACTGTCTGTGGTCTTATATCTTTTGTATAATGAAGTATTTCAATCTTTTTACTGGTCTTATTTCCTAATCACCTTCAACTCTTAATAAACAATGACATAGATAAATAGAGAAAGCGAGAGAAAGTGACTTCAATAGAGTTATAGATAGTGTATGATATAAGAGCCGAGGCTTCAAACAAGTGTTGGATAGTTGGAGTGTAGGTCTTACTAGTATAAATTTTAGCACATTGGAAATGAGTGCGATTACAAACGGTTTTGGTATATTAAACGGAGTCGGGTACAGAGTGTGTTCTGGAATCATGTGGCACCAGGAGAAGATTTTACAGGTGAGCTTATAAAGTGCTAACGTTTAGAACGATATGCGATGTGAGGTCCACAGATGTGACTTCATATTGGGCGTAAGCGATAACAAACGATTAGATTTTGAAGCAGACCGAGTTTGAACGTAGAACCGAACACTCGCTGAAAAAATGCTCTCAAGTTATATAACTGTTGTGGGAGGGGGGGCGCTCGCGACCATGAGCACTGTCATGCTGTTTGCCAGTCTCCCTGTTTATCTATCTATCTATCTATCTATCTATCGATCTATCTATCTATCAATCTCATAGTTACCATTAGTTACGATCTCTCCTCTGCTCTGAATAATTAAATGTAAATATTACTTGTGAATATTTAACTTTTTACTCTCAATAAACTTCCATTTTCAAACTATATCTTCTTTTAATTATTCTTACTATAAATAAACGAAAGTATACGAACAACGGGTTCCAACGGGAGACAACACGGAACGCGAGCGAACACGACGACAAGACGAAACTGACAAGAAAAAAATTGAAGAGGCAACAAAACGACAACACGGTCCCCAAATGAGAAATGACCCCAACATTAAAGTAAAGGAAAGAAACAGGTGAGTACGCAACACCAGATAGAGTGAGAAAGAAATTAAAATGGTTGACTGCAACTTAGCAAGAGATGGCTCACTCAGTGAGGTTATTGCATATCACCGTTAATCATTACAATACAATTTAGTCAAGCATAAATGAGTCACGAAACTAAAGAATATTTGAACATGTATTTTGTATGATTACAATAACTAGGAATAAGCGTTAAGAAACATTCGTCGATAGACTCAGGTTTAGTATGATAATACATGATACACGAACGCGCGTGTCACTGTACAAACATACAAATGCGATGTCAGTAGAACTGATCGTTTTCATTTCTTTTTATTTTCAGGCTTTTTTGTCTATTATCTTTTTAATAATTTCCCATCCTCATTCCTATTTCATCATTTCTTATCTCATAAATTTCTCATTTGGTTTCACTTCCTGGCCGATTGTAACTTTAATTGATTAGTTTTCTAGACACTTTAAGGCGAACTTAAGTAGCATCGACTGATTTTATCGTTATACTTTTCGCTGATTCTGTTTACATTACTATTCATCGATCCACTTATAAGCATCTTTGCCTGTTTGTTTCGGTATTCTTATATATATATATATATATATATATATATATATATATATATATATATATATATATATATATATATATATATAGTATAAACATTTGAAGTGTCCGATATGAATGCAATTATGCTTCAGTACAACTTGTACCTCATCGGAGTCGTAAGATCGTAATGAAAACAATTCACGTAAAAAAGTAGGAATCATAAATGTCTGATATATATATATATATATATATATATATATATATATATATATATATATATATATATATATAGTGTGTCAGGTTGTATATGAAATGAAATCAAATAAAGTGCTCGATCATATACGAGAGCTAATATAATGTATTTAGATACTGTATATTACATATTTCTGCAATGTAACGCGGTTTAATCCAAAAGGGCAGATTTAGACATCGTTAATCAATCTCTGTGCCCACTGGAATTATCGGTAAGCTGAAACGATTGTAGTCACGTCCCGATAGGGAATTTGTCAACAATGACAGAAAACGGTGTATCTCTGAGGGGGTCTCCGAAAAAATCCGGTGTGGAATATTGATTAACTAAGACTGAGAAAGTTCGATGTTAGTTCGTGTTTGAAAGGCCTTCCTGTTATTCCCTAGCAAGTTTTTGTTATTTATTTATTCATCTGTTCTTTTGTGGATTTGTAAATCTGCCCTTTTGGATGAAACCGCGGTACATTGCTGAAATATGTAATATACAGTATCTAAATAAATTTTATATATATATATATATATATATATATATATATATATATATATATATTATAATACATCTTTTTTTAATTATCATGCTTATACATATATAGCTAATAATTTTGTTGAATAGTCAATGTGAAAATAACAGTTCTGATATTTGCACGTTTCGAACCCCAGACACGAGTGAATGTTTAACTCAAATTTGAACTCTTTTGTCGAAGCGGTTAACCTGCTGGTTACACAGCTCGAACTCAGACACATGTCACCTTATAACTCAAGTCTTTTGTCGATACGGCCAACCGCACGGCAACGTGAAAATAAAAAAAAAGTAAAGTCCTTACAAGCGAACATATAGAAATATTTCTCACAGAGTTCGACATCCCCAATGAACGGAACTCGAATTTACGCATTACTTTGACAACATACGGATTTTAGTAACCTCTTGGTGGTCTACCCTTTGTCTGTCCGATCGAATATTTTTAATTTTTACTACTGTTACAGGAAGATAAGTGTTTTATTCTGTATATACGGTATAAAGATCAGAGATCCGGTATTTAAATATATATTAGATGTGGCGAGATATGAGGATTTCATTGGTTCTAAAAGCACATTACAGTGAGTATAGAATTTAGACTCTTTGAAGCATTTTGAATTTCCTATTGAATATAATGTTATATATTTTTGCTCTTGATATTTCCAGAATCATTATTATGTGTGTATGTATGATGCAATATACACGTAGACGCACTTTTTCTTGCCCCTGTAAATTACGGAATAGTCTTCGCGAGTTCTACAGAATTGGTGTTAGTATTTCATAAATCTGCTTCATAGACGACTAAATTCATATCGTACATTTGCTAAATGACATAGTCCATTTTAATTCAACATCGGCAATATATATATATATATATATATATATATATATATATATATATATATTTAGTAATTTTATTAATTTTATTACTGTTTCTAGCTCACAGCCGTCATCAGCATGGTTAACTTGGACAAGAATCGAACCTTCGATATTGTTGTCTATAGTCTGGCGTTTTACCACTGGACTACGACGCTTCTCCTAGAAATGTGTACGCTTTTTATCTCCTAAATTTTTTATATGTATTTTTATTTAATTGTTTTTATTAGTGATGTAGCGTTTGTTACTTTGTTTTACTACTATTTCGATTGTTCACTTCCTAAGTATTAAATACATATTAATGCAGAAGATTGCATTATTAGTCGCTCTTAACATTATAAGACGTATTTTCGTTAATGTATATATTATTATTAATTTTTTTATATGTACATAAAATTAACATGCCCACGTGTTTCTGACTCACGGACGTCATCAGCATAACTAACTTGGACAAGTGGCAAAACTTCGATATTGATGTCTATAGTTTGGCGTTTTAACACTGGACTACGACGCCTTGCCTGGAAATATGTACGATTTTTATCACTTAGATATATTTTTATATATTTGTATGCAATTGTTTTTATTAGTGATGGTAGCGTTTGTTATACTCTTTTACTTCTATTTCGATTGTTCACTTCCTAAGTGAATATTTTAGGGTTTTTTTTCCGAATGGAGATTTAAATGTCGCTTTAGAATAGTTATTTCTTTTTATTGATACATGATTACAAACTTTACAAATATCAATTAATAAATTCATTCTGACCTAAATAGTGCTCTTCTAATCTAGATTGTATCAATATAACATTTTTCCCTCCTTCTTTTTAATATTTCCCCGGAACATATCATCAGAGCAACAAGGAAAGTGAGATTTTGTGTTAATTCAATTGCCCCAGAAAAGAAACAAGAACAAAAAAGAAGACACAACATAAAACAAAAAAAACAAGTAAAGTACTTTATAAAAGATAGAGAAAAAGCAAATGAATACAATATAACAAAGCAGAACAAAGGGATAGAAATGACAAAAAAAAACAAGAAATAGTTGTACAGAAAACTGAAGATTTAGAAGTGAAACAATCATATAAAAACTAAAATGTTTTCATTAAGAAATAACAATAATTAAAATCTGTGTTAATGCACGTCTTTTTTCACATTGAAATGTCTTTAAGGCTTTTTATTTTACTATTTCCATGTTTCTACCTACACATTCAATCAGATTATCTCCATCTACATATAACCCTATCTCCTTCACACAAACACACTCACACAAATATATATATATATAATGAGTGGATCTGGTATGAAGTTCTCAATTAACAAGCGTAACTTCTATGAACAAAATGTTTTTTTTAAATCGTATCATCTGTGAAATAAAATATCACGAAGTTTCTTCCCAGCTGATTACAACGTGGTCGTCATCAAGTCTGATATAAACATATTCTTGTTGAGCCGTCCTCATTGATAAACAATTCCTCTCAATAAATAGTTTGACCAATTCTCAGGTTATTCTCAAACCTCGCATAACTGATATATTTAACTCTTGTCTTCAAGTGGAACCTAGACCATAATAAGCGGGGATCCTCTAGTAAACAAAATGTAATATCATAAGCTTTCTATAGTTAGTGTTGCCACCATCATCTTACAGTCGTATTGCATATATATATATATATATATATATATATATATATATATATATATATATATATATATATATATATATATATATATATGTGTGTGTTACATATCCGAGTCGGTGCACGGAGGTTGTTAATAAAACAGATACACCTGGCGATTGTCAGTTGATAAGATAATTGTCGGATGACCAAAAAGTTATTAAAAAAAAAAAAAATCACAACCAGACAAACAATTGCACAGGAAGAGGAAACATATGATCTATTGACAAAAGATAAGTTTCTTCTGAAAAAATAGATGCACATGCAAGAATCACTTAAACAGTGATGTCGAGGAAACAGAGATGTCAGAAAGGTTAAATATCATATTGCCAGGTGCGGTTGTGTCATCTCAGGAAAAGATGGAGAGATTTTGGAAGTGTACAAATGAAGTTCAAGCTGTCTCCGAGTGAAATCTCAATGAGGTCGTCCAGGTGCGAACAAAATCGTTATATAATAACAACTGAAAATCAAAAGACAGTCAGTTGACGATCGAACCTCGGAGAGAATCAACCGTCTAGTTCCCTGTGCACAAAGCCTCTCCGACCACCACCCTTATCGTCACCGACAAATAAATATACATATTATATTTTCATAAGATACCTGTGTTGTTATTTTTATTAAGCCCCGCACAATACACGTTTCGAAGGGTAAGAAATCAGCCATTGAAATAAGGCTCTTCGAACTCGGACGAACATTTATGTTTACTTTTCTTTGTGAGAAGTTGGATTTAGAATTCCCATACTATCATTGGATTGGAATGGTAACTTGTGAGCGGTATCTTGAATGATTTAGTTCTTTTGTTTTTTTGTGGGGGGGGGGGATTTATTCATCATTGTGCCGGCGTACGTCAAAGTGTATTATCGCACATTGTTCCGGTTTTTTGGTTTTTTTGAATGTATTTGGGATCGATTATTTGCTTGTTGGCTTGGTGGAAGAAATAATGCACGAGCTACTTTTCTAAGACTTTTCTAGGACTTTCCTTTTTTATCGTTGTCATTCCTTGTTTATTAATTTTAACTTTTATTTTATTTTTTTTCCTCTTCTCTTCTTAAGTGACCTCAACTATTGCAACGCCACATTGTGTATTATCGGCAGTTGAAACCAGTATTCCTAACATTTAATTTCCCTGATGATCTGCCAAGCAAGTAACTGCTTGGTAGTGAAACACGTGTAGGAAAAAACATTGAATTTGAATAAAAAATATTTGTAAGAAAAAATATATTTAATGGTGATCATTGGTGTCCTGAAGGGAATGCTTTGGTAAGCCTTCATAAAATCACACACACATATATATATATATATATATATATATATATATATATATATATATATATGTAAGTGAATTTACGTGGTCGCTTCTGTGACTGCCTGTAATTATATTTTCTTTCTCCTGATTTCCTCGTGTCCGTACTCCTTATCGCAACAAAATGTTACCACGGTCTTGCTCTTCTGCCAGAGATATCTGAAGTAATGGGAGGTCTTTGCTATAATTAGCTTTTTCACTCATGTTCTGTTTCTTTATGAATCCATACCTGGCTGGGGTAAGTCATACTTTGCTAACCACACGCCCCCTTGATCTACACGATCATCACTAGTTAGCCAATCACGTAGTCGCTCGACTAACATGGCGGGCGTCTCTCTCGCTGCGATCTCCGCGGGGCGTCTTCGTGAACGTCGCTACTTGGCTCGACGTCGCTTACTTCTTCTGATGATGACACCACTGCTGGCTGCACATCAAGGATGTGCCGAGGGATGCCGTTGATGGATACATTGTTCGGGGACTGGACACTTGTCACAATGCCCCTCCCCCAGCGTGTGGTACAGCGAGCGTCAGGCGATTTGATCCACACTTCCTCTCCCACTCGCACCGACGCTTGCTTATTCCCTTCCTCCGTGGCTACGGGCGCAGTTCGGGGATGCCGCCACTTGTACTTGAATACTGCCCTCTGTGGCACTGACTCCACTTTTTGCTCTGTCTTTGGAACCATATTATACCAGAAGGCAGCTTCTGGCGGTGAAATCTGGCACCTTTCAGCTACAGCCTTCATGGCCCTGTGATGCCGCTCCACAATTCCGTTTCCGCCTGGTCTATATGAAGCCCTCAAATAGCGCCGCACTCCCCACTTATCCAACACATTCTTCAGGGCTGATGAGCGAAAGGCCGTTCTATTGTCCATTACCATTTCCGTCACTGGACCCCTCTCCAAAAACACCTCTCCCAGGACCTTTGCAACTTCACCTGCGTTTTCCGCCTTTAGCTCTCTCCAAATGGCAACTCTTTCAGGTTCACAGTCGACCATTGACAGGTACGGCCTCTGTCGATAGTACGTCACGTCTATCGCCAACCTGCTCCAGTTCCCTGCCACCTGTAACTCACCAAATTCGTGTCTACTCGGCGCAGGGTCGACTGATTGACACCGGTGGCATTTCTCAACCACTGTCCTGACGGCCTCCTTTGTGATTCTGGGGTCCACCTTCCTGGTCAAGAACAGGGTTCTATCTACTCCGAAATGGTGCATGTCCTGCAAATCCTTCGGAGTGTCTTCAGCCAAGCCACATATTGCAGCAGCCGACTCATTCGGCGCTTTGAGCCAGGTCTTCCTCACCCTCGTCATCACATCTGCTCTGTTCTTCGCTAAGGGAACGATACTGATCCTGAGTTGAAGATCAAATTCCCTAATCAGCTCCCTTAACGTCATCAATCAACGCTTCACGAGCATCTCGGCGGCGCCTTCGTCTTCACCCTCCTTTCTCCTGTAGCTTCGGACTGAACCCCAGAGAACACAGTGGCTGAGTCGGTCCTCACCTCAACATTCTGTAGCCCCCATTTCAAGGCTAAGTTGATGCCCTTCATAACCGCATCCAGTTCCGCCACATTTATGTGAGCCCCGTTGTCCTTCTTCCGCAACCAAGCAGCATCTTCTGCAGTGACACCACCTACCTCCAAGGTGACCCCCACTGCTATACTGCTTGCATCACACCACACAACACCTTATGCACTGTTGGGTACGTGCCAAACACCTCTCACTGGATCCTCCCTCTTCACCTCTTCAATAATCTCTCTCATGATGTCCACAGTCTCTTCATCAACTCCATCCTCCCACTTCACTCCACTAGCTCGCCTTTTGATGTAACTACATGCAGTCCGCAGCCATCCTGCAATCGGGTAATGGCCCCCCAGCCTTCCGCATATCGAGAAGAGTTTCCGCCTGCTCAGTTTTTCAGACACCTCCGGGATTTAATTTCCCCTCCGGAACACTAACCTTCCTGTCTGGTCCTTCCTTAGTTTGAGCCCTAACGCCGCTCCCCCTCCAACGATTCCTGGCGTTTCGCGATTAGCCCAAAGCCCTTCAGGTGCTCTACTATGTCCTTTGCAGTTGCCACCGTCTCATCCACCATGATGTCATCTATGTAGGAACTGGTTTGCACTTCACCCATTCAGGGTAACCTCTACTCGCGGCGACGTACCCTGTAGCGTCTTCATGGAATAAGTGGGGTAGTTACCGGCGCAGTGGCTTCTCCCTGTCCGTTTCCATGGGGACAGAATCTCCTGATGTGGCCGACTTTCCCACAGTGGTAACACGTGACTTCCTGCTTCGGCTCCCTGCGCTCTCTCGCCATATGCGGCCCTTGGCATCGGTAGCATCTGCCAGCGAACCTGGGTCTCTGCCACAGCCCTCTCGGCTCTTCGTCCTTCAAAATCTCCTGCTGCAGTTTGCTTCGTTGAGCGACAGCTACGCTTCCCTGCTCACGCTCTTTTTGCCTGGCCATCACCCTAGCCTGTGTAATCAACTCCGCCACCTCCATGGTATTTACACCAGACAGTTGCTGCAGAGCTATGGAAATATGATCTGGGAAGCCATTAATGAAGGCCATCTTAACCATCCGTCGAAGGCCTCCTCTATTGAATCCTGCTAGTCTTGTCAACCTCCGGATGTTGTTGGCGAAAACATCGACAGACTCTCCGGTCTACACCATACAGCTTAGTTTGCCATATGCCACAAATGATCCTTCAGTAAAGGCTTCCTCAACTTCTCCTCTATGGCGTCTGCAGACAACCGATCCTCCTCCCGCATCTCCACACATAGGGCCAGAGCATCACCATCAAGATACAGCGGTATCAAGCTGACTACATCTGCGATGTCCTGCAACTTAGCGACAAGTTTTACCTTGCTCAGCCAGGCTACAGCATCCCCCTCTCCAGAGAACGTCTTCAGCATTTCACTGCTGATCCTCTTTATGCCATAGTTCTCGCCGAAATAGCTTGTAATTATATTTTTATTTCTCCTGATTTCCTCGTGTCCGTACTCCTTATCGCAACACAATGTTACCACGGTCTTGTTCTGCCAAATGATATCTCTCCGAACAGTCTTTCATCCAGCGCACACACCAACGTAGTCACCAACTCAAATCACCAACTCATAGTCGCCCACTTCCTTCAAAACATTCCCCTTTTATTGCCAGTGACATTGCACTCATGCAAATGAGCATGCAAATCAGCAGTGAGCTCTTCTGCCAGAGAGATCAGGAAGTAATGGGAGGTCTTTGCTATAACTAGCCATTTCACTCAGGTTCTGTTTCTTTATTAATCCATTCCTGGCTGGGGTAAGTCATACTTTGCTAACCACACTGCCTTTGTAGATTGGCGCAACTCGACATTAATTATGAATGTGTGATCTAAGAGGCAACCAGTAAGGGTTTCTCTATTTTTCATGAAGTTGTAAGTTATGTCGATTTATTCACGATATTCTCCGAGGTTTAGAAGATAAACACCCATAATCATACATATTAGTAAACTACATGACTCAGTATACTTTTAGTGTATGTTCTATCCGTATCAAAGGCTTTACACAATTATGTGACCCTGCGTTCGTCCTGGATTTTCATAATAATAAAAAGGTTTACTTCATGTTATTTATGAAATGAAAATCATAGAAATTAAAATCATAGAAAATAAATAGAATAGAATAGTTATAAGGCGTTAGCGCTTGGGACAGGAATACGAAAGGTTATATGAACTCCCAGGTGTGCCTCTAGGGTGTTCCATATTAATTCACAGAACTTTATTTGAATGAATGTCACATTCTGTGCTGAGCAAATCATTGGCTCAAACGCCAGAGACTTAAATTTAAAATATGTACAATATAAGAAAAATGTCATATAGTGTTATGACTTGGACATAAATAGACATATTGTGACTCACTAAAACCGTGTCACTGCTTGGGCTTGCTGATAATGGATATGGGAGCGCCGACTCAGAGCTCGAGTTTCAATAACGGCCTGAGGCACTAACTAGTCTTGCCGCACTGAAGAGCTGTGATACAGCGAAACAGGATGCATGTGGATTATTATATGAAGCTCCCTCTCCGGCTAAAGTTATCTGTAAGGATATCACCAACTCCCATTAGCTTCAAGGCATAGCTCATTAGGTAAAACTAATTCGAGCTCTCGGCACTTGACAATGTTTACATTAAGATATTGCTTACATTCAGACAGTGTCGAATGGGTACGAGCGTTGATTGTGAGCTCGACGGTTGAGTTTCAATCCCGGCTTGAGGCACTAACTGGTCTAGCCGTACTGAAGAGCTGTGATACAGCGAGACAGTCTGTATGTGGATGACTATATATATATACATATATATATATATATATATATATATTATAATATAAAATGAAGTAATAAAATAAGGTGTCAATCAAATTTTATTAGAATTCAAAGTTCATGCAAAGCATCCTTAAGTCCTTAGCTCATGAGTTTTCAAAGATAATTCTTCTCTTCAGAGGACCATTACCGCAGTTATACTACTACAGGCAATAAAATTACGCTTTGAAAATATATAAAATTATATACACAAATATACAAAAATACATAACATCAAACATATCAATCCAAAAACATACTTTTGTTGAATCCATACAGTCCATCCAGGTCATATAAGTTGAGAAGCATAATCAGGAAGGACATTACTCCAAGACACAAACAGCAGTCCAAATATGTGAAATTGAAGGGGCCGGCAAGGTTATCCAGTCGCGAAATGTGTCCATATTCAATGTTAATGATAAATAAATCAATCAAAACAATACAAAAAGTCCAATCAAAGTTCCGAGATCCCAACATGTGCAACTCTAATCAAATCCAAATTCGTTGTTTAATTAGAAAACCAGCTAAATCCGAATTGAGCATTTAGCTGGTTTTCTAATTAAACAACGAATTTGGATTTGATTAGAGTTGCACATGTTGGGATCTCGGAACTTTGATTGGACTTTTTGTATTGTTTTGATTGATTTATTTATCATTAACATTAAATATGGACACATTTCGCGACTGGATAACCTTGCCGGCCCCTTCAATTTCACATATTTGGACTGCTGTTTGTGTCTTGGAGTAATGTCCTTCCTGATTATGCTTCTCAACTTATATGACCTGGATGGACTGTATGGATTCAACAAAAGTATGTTTTTGGATTGATATGTTTGATGTTATGTATTTTTGTATATTTGTGTATATAATTTTATATATTTTCAAAGCGTAATTTTATTGCCTGTAGTAGTATAACTGCGGTAATGGTCCTCTGAAGAGAAGAATTATCTTTGAAAACTCATGAGCTAAGGACTTAAGGATGCTTTGCATGAACTTTGAATTCTAATAAAATTTGATTGACACCTTATTTTATTACTTCATTTTATATTATAATATTAATGCTCTATCCAGTATATTGAGCTTCAGTTTTTTTATCCGGATGTTTCACTAATTATAAGATATTAGTTGACGCTTATATCTTTTGTTGGATTGCTTCATATATATATATATATATATATATATATATATATATATATATATATATGATGAGTAAATGAAAAATAATTAGACCTGCAAATGGAAGCAAAACAATATCTTCAGTTGTTCAGAACAACGAGCATTTAGTGAATAAAAAATATTTATTCTTCGTCTCTTTCATTCCTTAAGCCAGGCTTTTTAAAGATTAAAATATTATCATCAGATGAGGTAGTGATTGATAAGTTGACAGATGAGGACAGTCAATATTCGAAATTTGAAAAAGTTTTTTTTTTAATTTTAAAGTTCAAACGAGTATGTTCCAATGTAAATGAAAGTCACCAAAACGGAAATCCAAATAGTATGGGGTTCAAATGTATTGGTAAATATATATGTGTGTGTGTGAGAGAGATTTTGCAAACAAATATATTTAGTATATACTCCTACTAATATCTGAAAATGTTTCAAATTGCAAGATCAGTGAAGTTGTAATACAGGTTCAGGGCATATATATTTTATAGTTGTATTCCAATGGCTATGGGGAAAATTAATTAAAAACTATAATTTTCATTTATTCTTACAATTTCTTTTTTTTCATATTTTGGTAAACACCTGTATACATTCTTCGTCTTGCAAACAATTTTTATGTTTATTTATATTTTCAAATTAAAGACATTTTGTATATCTTACGCGCGTTTCACAGCAAAGTCAATAGAAATATATAGTCTTAAGTTAACATTGCTTATCATCAGAACAATAGTTCAGTAAATGGTGCCAGACTATTTTTTACTTTGAATTCTTGGAACTGTAATAAATAAAGTTATAAATGTATGTAGTTGTATATTTACTCATGTCTATTCGGTCTCTCTCACACACACACATAAAAAAATCGCGACATAATGGCAGGTAACGCATTATGTTACATATCGACTTATTCGTTCTGTACCGTTATACATTCATGTGATTGGTTTGCCAACATTATTTGTTAATGTTGTATTGTTTGTAGAATTTTACATGGGAAACGTTCATTAAAAATAACGCTAGAAGATCATATATAAGCAGCTGCAACGTTTATATCAGTAATCTGCACGTTAATTTTCTCACGCTATGCCTAATAATAAACGTCACAATTATTAGTTAATTGAATATAAGTACATCATAAACATGACCGTGCACAACAAGTAGTGCATGTATTGCGTCCAGCGACACATCAGGAAAAACTATATACAGAAAAACGCGCACAATCACATTTTAAAAAAATGTTTACTCGTTTCTTTTTATAAAATTTAATTGTTGAAATGGGATTGTGAAAGTTTTCAGGATAATGAACAACAATAATATTTAAATTAATGAAAATATCACTTTGAATGAGTAATACACCTGAAGAAGGCCGGAGAACACAATGAAGCAGAAAAAATATCAACGTTGATCAAAACAATAGAATTTGAATTAATGAGACACTTATAGATAGATCAAGGTGGCTGTCTTTTCTTGTGTCTAATCTGCGTAGATTAACCAAAATGCAAAACTCAATTACTGATCGCTTAAGGGGTCACGGGAGCCGACCCATATACACTGAAACCGTTAGGTTCCGGTCTCTTTTGTAATTTGCACAATCATGGTTGACGTCGGTTAACGATTGACTTCATTACGACACCATCTTCAGACAGCAGTCGTAAGCAAATCAAACCTCCCCCGGCGGAAGGAGTTAGCATCTGTTAGTTCCAATCGCTCTCCTGTTATCAGATCACTCTTTATATGTGAAGAGTTAAGACGAATGCACGTGTTATATAACCTTCATTTGTTTATATGTATGTTTAACTGGTTGTGAACGATACTTGGCTTGGTAATATTGTTAAATATATATACACATTTGTGCTTCATTTTCAATTCAACTTTGATCGTCCACCTTCCAGTATAATTGCTATTCTATCTCGAGAGAAAGTCGAAGATTTACAATCGGCCAGTAAAGAACGCAATGTATATAGTGATACGTATTAGTGATTCCCGAGATTGGTAATCTACGATGTGCAATGTTACTAAGATAAAATTATTGAATCATAATATGTGAGATTTATAATTCCTTATATCCAAAATTGCCGGACAAATGATTTCAAATGTTGATCTTATGTTTTCTGTCTGGTAGCAATTGAGATAATACCAACTGTAGGGAACTTCATACATTTCAATTATTTAGATTATTTAGACTATTATTGTTTTTTTATATATTGAATGACACATCGTTTCAGCTGGTGTAACCGCAGACTTTCTTCAGGTGCCTCTTGTCGAACTCGGAAATCTGTATGGCAAACTTTGGAATCTGTACGGAATTTCAGAAGGAAATATTTATTTAACCTACGACAAGAGACACCTTAAGAACGTCGGAGGTTACATCGACCGAAACGTTGTTTTAATAACATCCAATATGAAAACAGTAAGAATAATCCGAATGATACAAATTATCAATTCTTACCCCCAAAATTCCGAAACTTAACTGCATGAATTGTTTCGAAGGCTGCAGAATAACAATGTAAACACAGATGTTAAAGGTTACAGAGAAATGCTCAGAAAGAGAAATCCAATGTCATTGGTTTCGATCTCAGATGGTCTATCTTTGATTTAACATGAATGGCGTCGACCTGCACTGTTGATGCTGAAGCAAAGAATCGATAGAAACTGGCGCTAGACTTTCTCTTCTTCTCTACCTTTTCCCTGCTTATGACGCGATTATGTTATCTCTATCGACATCCACCACGACAACAATGACTGCATGCTCGCGATTCGACTGCAGATCATTGCCGCCTTTTCTTGTTGTTATAACCAAACCGCGTACGCGCATGCGCTAAACTGAGCGCTTCTAGCTGTTCGCGACGAGTGTTACCAGAAACGGATTAAGCAGAGAATAAGATCTGAATATATGTGATTGTGACTATAAAAAAGTAACATGCAATGAATAGAACACAGAATCGAATTAAATAACGTCAATACGTTAGTATAAAACAAAATCAAAATTAAAGCGACAACACATTGCTGTAATAATAATTATAATTAAAAGCTTTATAGAATTTAAATAAAATTAGGAAATGTTGATTTCCTATCTGTGGAACATATTACCACGTAACTGCCTCACAGCAGGATACAACATAGCAAACTATGAACAGATATGTGTGATAAACTGCCATCACAGGTAATAAAATTTGTTGATTCAAATCATCCTTTTTATTTCTCTCTTACAAGTCTCCATTATTCAACGGATAATCCATCCATCTAATTAGCCTTTATCCTTGAGTGGTTTTTGGTTTTGATTAGTGGTTGCTCATTAATAAAAAATATGGAGGAGAATATCACGGATCTAAATATATTTTAAAATCATATTGATTGATTTCGTAATAAATGATATAAATAATAAATCACTTCGACATGATAACGATGTGTATATAAATATAGCTAACTTAGAGAAAGGTAGTATCCTCGATTAACTTGTCTGTAGTCATTACGATTTTCCCGGAATATTTGGGATTTTTCATACCCTAAATATATTAAGTCACGTATTTTTTTATTGGTTTTACTGTCGATAGCTACAGCATCTTTTTTGCATTTTTCAACTTCCTAATTAACCATGGATTAAATTCATGCGTGTAAAAATTAATTAATATATATATATATATATATATATATATATATATATACATATATATATATATATATTTATATAGGTTTCCATATTCATTTTATACTTCGCCACCACTGACTTCTCATAGCCTGGACTCTCCTCCAGCGCTCACAGTAGCCACAGCTTTCCTTTATCTCTCCATCATGTAAACCCAAAATTTCGATTAACTTACATTAAATTTTTTTCAAATTATCATCCTGAAGGAGGCTTACAATAAAGACGAAACATTGATTAATACATAAAGAAAATATCTCTTGTTTTTTTTTCCTTTTTCATTTGCCATATATATATAGGTAAGTTGCCACTGTCGACGTAAGGGGGTTCTCGGAATTAGGGTGAAAGTTTGGGTGTCATCTTAAGTTTGGAACTGTGCAGCGAGATGCTTGTTGACATCAGTTTAATTTTTTTGCATGTCGGTACAATCAAGCAGGAAGAGATCCTGGAGGGAGTACTAAAATCCGGCAGCTGGATGAACGAAGCTATTGGCGTAAGATGGCCTCCGGCAACTAGAGACCTCGCCAGTAAAATGTTGAGATTTAGCTGATTGTCGGGTTGGTCGAGTGTATTTACGTCGAGGGGGCATCAGTGCAGAAAGTTGATCAGAACACATTCCATTGAAGTAGTTGTAAAACAAGCGCAAATATGAAACATTGCGTCGATGGGACAGGTGTTGGAGCTATGTAGATAGTGAGGGACCTATTAGATTAGCGACTTTTTGTTATCTTGTCTAAGAAAGAGTGACTAGTGGATGGTGCATCACCCAGGCCAGATGTGACAACAGCACTTCATGTATGGGCGGATGTTTGTAGTGTAGAGAGGTAGGATAATGTAAGGTGTGAAAAGTGTTCTAGCAATGTACAGGCTTGTTGGTCTACTCGATCGGGGATGCGGGTCGGAAAATCGACAGTCTGAGAGAGGGTGTAAGCTAAGTAGAAATTATACGTAGAGTGCCGGCTGCGTCAGTAAGGCTGGAGAATCTTAACCAGTGGCGGTGGTGGGCATTAAAATCCCCAAATCCATGTATCTTGGCATTCGAGTCAATTAATGGACGAGATTGTAGGGTGATATCAATCATTACCATAAAGTAATAAGCGTTTCAGAGTAGGTAATGTGATTTGTCACACAAGCCTCAGGTGAAGAACATGGCGAGAAGTGTTGCTTGCTGGTCCACACGAACAGGCAGACGGGTCGGGAAAGTGACAATCTTTTAGACACAGTGCTCTATGGATAAACTATACGCGGAGTTACCAGCTGCATCTGTATAGATAGAGATCCAAACCAGTCACGGTGATGTACATGGAAATCCCACAATACATGTATTTAGACAATCGAGTCTAGTGAGAGTGTTGTATCAATGATTTCAGAAACAAATTTAAGCAGGGTAGAGACGTGGGTCGAAGGAGAACGGTATAAGAAATATAAGTAACCAACGCTGTCCTGTAATGGTTAATCAAAGGCCCATGGAGTTATTCAGACATGTTGAAATGGCGTGAAGAGATTGAGGGGGGTATGTTTGTTTCACTTAGTGCTAGGATATCCGGGGAGTTTACTCGGATAAATATTTCTACGTCGTTGATTTTGGTTCTAATCCCCCAGATATGTGTAAATGCTAGCCTCTAGGGCGGAGGCGAGGATGTTGTTTATTGTGTGTGTTGTGTCATGGATGCTAGTTTAAACACAATTAATAGCCATTAAACGACGAAAAAGTTGTGTGTAAATGAGTGAGTGTGTCCGTCTGGTAAAGAGATACACCTCTGCAATTAAGCATCAGATATATCTCTTTTTTAAAGAATCGATCCCACTAGCCGATCTATAATACGAATGTAAACACATATAATCATAACAATTTCAGTTAAACTATAGTTAATATGATAGCAGCCGGCGTAACCCTAACCCTAATCCTAACTACCGAGACGGAGGGTTTTATTTTTAAACTCAGCTTGAAGTAATAGCTCGTGTTGCTTTACTTATGCGGCAGAACAGCTATCAATTCAAGTACCGAAATCCCTGCGCCAATGCAGATCGCCACCGACAGTAGAATAAATGCAAGCGTTATACATGTATACCTACATGTATACCATCTGTAGGTCTCGTTGGTCTCTCTGTACAACGGTTTGCAAGGAAAACCCGACATGAGCATACTTCTTTCTACAAGTAAATCTTTACCAAATATTCAAAATAGCATAGTATTCGAAGCCCAAATAATATCCCCTCGATGTGGCTATACACGGGCTATACACGGGCACATACGAAGAATAGGACAAGTGGTGTTAGCGCATGTAACATCACTTACATGGATACCCCAGCAAACTAGATGAAATCTTCTCCTGGAATTCGGTCAGACCAAGAAATTACAGGAACGATATACTATAACATAGTAAACTGGTCAACTTCCGATACGTAAATTAGTGTTCTTAACTTCTTTACGAACTCATGGTTTGGCAGGTAATAGAACACTTTACTGGAATTACTGGAATATTCCAATATGTATATAACTCATATAGATATTAACTGTTAGCCCTAAGAAGGGTCTTTTATTTCAGAGAACCTCGACTGAAGTATAATTAAACAATATAGATATATATATATATATAAATATATATAAATATATGTATAACTATATATATATATATATATATATATATATATATATATATATATATATATATATATATATATATATATTGAGAGAGAGAGAGAGTTTTTGTTATTGTTTTTACTAGCGATAAAACACATATGATGTTTATGTATTTTATGCGCTACTTACGCAGTTAAGAATATGCAGAGTATTTCATTCAGTCATAATATTTTTTCATAAATATTTATTAATTAAATTTTAGAAAATAATTTTTACGTACATAAAAACATCCATGGACACGTGTTTCTGGCTATAAGCCGTCATCAGCATGGCTACTCTTGGCGGATGATCGAACATTCATGTAAATGTCCATAGTCTGGTGCTTTACCACAGCACCATAGCGCCCTGCCTGACATATGTACTCTTTTTTATCGCTCAGTATGTTACACAGCTTCGGTTATTGTTTTACTAGCGATAGAACGCCGGTGTTCTTTTTGTTGTTTTTTTTTAACAGTATTTTATCTGCTACCTAAGCGGTTTGGAATCTGCAAAGTACTGCATTCAGTCGCCCTTATCAGACGTGGCATAAATTTTAATATAATATATATATATATATATATATATATATATATATATATATATATATATATATATATATATATACATAGTAATCCAGGTAGGGTAAAAATCCACAGGATAGAAATCCAAAGGAAATCAAACCGAGCTTATAAAAGAGTGCTCAATAAAAATATAGAGCTGTATTGTGAATGCTTTTATTCAAACATGTACAAAGTCTGCTACACTGGCATGTCGATGTTATCGATCTACAGCTCTCAAGAGCTGAGGTCTCATCAGGCAGAGAATTTTTTATTATGATCCAACCTGGTCACTGAATTCCAGGAACAATGAAGTCAAGCAAAGAAGAAGATGGGAAATAAATAAAAGTCATGTGATCGATTTTAAAAATATAATTGCCGTTAGAAATTAATATTTTCATTTTTATCCAACGCTGAGCTGGGGTAGAGAGGGGGGCGAGGAAAAGAAAAGAAAAAGAAAAAGAAGAAAAATATATTTGCCGTTATATGTACATGTTTGAATAAAAGCAGTCACTATATATATATATATATATATATATATATATATATATATATATATATATATATATATATATATATATGTATATATATAAGGTTCATATTATATTCCAATAAACATGTTTTTATTTTATTATTTTAATTTTATTTTTTCACATTTCCAAACAAATATGACACTTCATTGGGATATATTTTTACGGTCCGTTTCATTTGTCTTGTGCCAAACAACATTTTTATGTCAATATCGTCTCTGCAACATTACAAAAACATCAGAAAATAATAAAATGAAAAAAACCTTAGTTATTGGAATATAATATAAACCTATATGACTTATATTTGCCCTGTTGTCACTAATTGCCAATAATCGAGCTGAACCTTTTAAGGAGACTGTAGTATATACATTATATTTATACATATACTATCTCTCTCTCTCTCTCTCTCTCTATATATATATATATATATATATATATATATAATATATATATATTATATATATATATTATGAATATTATATATATATATTTATATTATATATATATTTATTAATATATTATATATATATTTATTATATTATATATATATATATCTTATATATATATATATATATATATATATTTATGAATATTATATATATATATATAATATAATATTTATAAATATATATATATATATATATATATATATATATATATATATATATATATATATATATATATATATATATATATATGTATATATATATATATATATAAATATCATTACGCCTGTTGGGAAACCCAAGGAATTACAAAAATGTCACTCACTACACTTATAGGCGATAAATAGCTTACGTATATCTAAGTTCGGAGAGATAGCGTTAACAGCTTATGACAGTTTCTCGTCTTCCATTTTTAAGACCTCCGTACGATCGTTCTGGCGTGTCTATGTCTGTACGTATATATATATATATATATATATATATATATATATATATATATATATATATATATATATATATATATGTATGTGTTTGTGTGAAGAAGCATGTTAATGCTTATTACTTCCCATGTTTACACTTGGCTTATCTATGTTTCTCTTCTCCCATATTTATCTCTGAGTTCTCGTTGTGTTCTCTTTTCCATAATTCCAAGATCATTTTCCTTTAGGGATGCTCACATCTATCATGCAATTGTTAAAATAAGTTTATCGACCTCATTCCAACGTTCGTGTTCAACAAGTCTCCCGTATGCAATAGCGCACGATGCTAAGTGGTTGATCCGTCTCGTTATTAAAACTAATTTAACACGAAGTCTTCATCAGTTTCTTTTAAACGATCATGATAGGCTTTAAATACAAAATTAGTCAATTACACTGTAAGTACTCGAGTGAAGTGTACATGTGTAATTACAGGTTGTCGAATTAGAAAAATCATCCCTTTTATCTTTATAGTAGGTGATCTACCAGAATAAACCCATTCGTCTGGAAAGTTCTGAGACACTTGCTCTCCCGGCTCAGGATTGTTTGCTTCCTACTTCCCGGATTTCTCTTCCCTCACTATATTATATGTTGCGTTTTGTATTCATTAAAACCAGTTCACTAAATGAATATAGTCGGAACCTTTCGACCGAAATATATGTGTTCAATTTTAATGATTCGTTTATGTACTTATTTTCACTGCATGTTACTTTGTTTGTCTACATTTCGGTGACCATTTTAACATCTTGTCTGAAATTTTCATTTCATATTTAAACACACACACTCCCATACACACATATATATATATATATATATATATATATATATATATATACATATATATATATATATATACATATACATATACATATACATATACATATATATATATATGTATATATATATGTATATATATATGCATATATATATATATATATATTAATAGTAAATCAAATTTAATAGTAAAGTAAATTCAAGCTGAATTAATAGTAAATCTTATTCTCTATATGAAACAAATTTAATCTCGATTCTACGACTCCGTATGGACCAGATCATACGCAGAAACAGCCCGACAGACTGTAATGCTACCGACATTTTTATAACATTAACGTGTTTTTTAATGAACATATATGACTTCTTGAAGTTACACATAATATGGGTACAACCTCCCAATATACTAGATTTGCATTTACTTTGATCCAAAGTAATTAGACAAACATTACGCAAGATTCTCTATATTTTAATTTATTCTTAAGACCCCGTCAAAACTGAACTATAAGACATTTTTTCATGTGATAGATTCTGTTCAAAATTTGAATAACGATTCTAAACATTATATCTTGATGTTTATGTTCGTTAGGAGACATACAATACTTGAAAACTGTTCTGTTTGTAGAATCTATTTTATCCGTCTTGGGACGGGTATCTTTTTAGTAGAAAGATATATATATATATATATATATATATATATATATATATATATATATATATATATATATTTAAGTAATAAGAACACTAAATGTGTATAGGAATAATACTCAACAAGGAAATCTGTAGTTGACTAGCGAGGAGCATACATATATATATATATATATATATATATATATATATATATATATATATATATATATATATATATATATATATATATATAGTAAGCTATGAAAATATATTTATGGCAATTAAGCTACATAGAGGCTCTCGCGTTTAATCCCCGGGGGAATCTTCAGGCTGAAGATTCCCACGGGGATGAATCCCGGTAGCCTCTGTGTAGCTTTATTGCCATAAATATATTTTCATAACTTATTACCTAGCTCTACTTGCGTATCGAGCACTGTTAAAGTAAATACTGAAAATTGATACATAAAAAATTATATCTCCTTATGAACATTTATGTGGATACATGAAATAGTAATATATATATATATATATATATATATATATATATATATATACAAAGATCGAATAATAACTCGGTATTTAACTTCGCTATTTCATTCTTATTTACATATTAATCTGATTTTTTTAAAATATATTGTGATTGTTCTAATATTTTTTTATAGAGTCCAGCAACATTGCTTGAACTTGTAATTCATTTTTCTTATAAACTGCAAATAGATACAACATTTCCTATAACAGCGGGAAAAATTGGTAAAATTGTTATGCCGTTGGACCTGTTTTAAACTATACTGCATAATTATTTCACAGAGTCAGTCGTAACTGCGCATATAAGTCACACCTATAACTATGGTCAATGATAAACGTATGTATTTGAAAGCAGAAATAAGCACACCTACTCATTATTGGTTCGGAGTTGATATCTATCAAATTATTTCGAACCAATGTTACAAATTTAAACTTCGCATTCTATAGATATCCGGCGACTGTTTAATTAATTCTCTACATTCAAAATATAAAATAAAGGCTGCCCCTTATTTCACGCTCATGTTTATAGCAGACAAAATAGATCATCCTTAAACCTAAAAGAAGGATCTAGTCATTCCTACTTCATTAGCTGTACTCTCTATGGTAACTCCTTAGAAAACGTTTGCCTTTGTTTTTAATGGCCAATTTCATGTTTTTAATGGCAAAATTCATGTTTTAATGCCCAATTTCATGTTTTTAATGGCCAATTTCATGTGTTTAATGGCCAATTTAATGCTCACAAAGGATATTTATGGAAGAATGTGAAACATTTGTTAACGTTTAATGGCCATATAACAGTGATTCAGGTTATTATTAGATACGAGTATAACCACGTTGATAAACAGGTTCCCGTAATATCACCGAAGTTAAGCGACGCTGAGTTTGACAAGTAATAAAAGGGTGTCCATGTAGGGAGACCAGGTGCTTTGTGTGAGGACATTGTGTTTAAATTTAAATTGAATCGATGAAAAATTTCGTAAAATTAAACAGAACAAAAACTTATTCAAATTATAATGTTATTGTCAAAATATAATATGATTCTTTGAAACGTGTACGGTAATGAGCTAGTATTTATTCCCATTATCTATCAGTTCGATGCTCGGAAAAGCTTCGTAAGTCATATAAGTCTCAGCATTATTAGAATTTAGGAAATAACCATCATCATTATTATTATTATTATTATTATTATTATTATTATTATTATTATTATTATTATTATTATTATTATTATTATTTGTCTGTTATGCTTCCTTGAGAATCTCCCTTTTAACTATCTTCTCAATTCAACTATTAAAAAAAAAAAACTTTTTGTACAGAATCGATATCCATATCATATTCTGTTAAATATTTCATTTGACAACTCCCACAAGTGCCCATTGAATTTCTCCCTTCTACCACTTTCTCTGAATTTATCCACCCTCATCTTAGGATGATCCACGCTATATCTGTTTTTAATCTGATCTGGCAACTTATTCCAAAAACATATTACTCTGTGAGCAAAAGAAAACTTAACTTGTTAACAGATCTAGTTTTTTTAAAACGCCTTGACAATGACCTTCCAGATGAAGGAGAATACTAAGAAAATGCCCAACATAGCTAGGAATGCCACTAATTATCTTGAAAGTTTCAATCATATCACCTCTCATTCTTCTCTCCAGCAAAGTAGTCAATCCGAATTTGTCGAATCTCTCCATGTAACTGGGCTCCTTTACTTTACTTATTAGTTGCACCACCCTTCTTTGTACGCCTTCCAGTTTAATATTGCATTTCAATTCTCATGTCGGATTGTCGAATCCTTTGGTAATCTTTCAGTATAGTTAACAAGCGAGAAATAGAAAATAATAGAAAATACAACTAACATCTTTCACCAAACGGATTGAAATTTAATTTTCTACCGACCTGTATAGTTTAAACATTCTGATTATGTTTTGAAGCGTTTTTTTTGTATTTCTGAATACAGTAATTGACCCGGAGAAACGGTGAACAGCGACTTTTAAGTGACGATATGGGAAGCCGATGACATTGTGAGATGCTGTTAGGGCCTCTAAAGAAAATGTTAATGATGATATAGTTTTGAATCTTTATTTTACTCGGGATAATAATTTTTAAAATGTTTGTTTCTTTTATTCTGTGTGATTTAATTCCGCAGAAAAATGACAACTACGGGTGACTTATTGGCAGTAACTGTTATTAAACAAAGCACGCAATAAATTGTAAATTCATACTTTCTTGTTCAACTATTAATCGAGAGGAAAATATGTGTGTCAGCAATAATTTAAATCACGAATCGATGTTCGAAAGTTCGGAATGAAAAGCAGTCTGAAATACAAGAGAAGAAAAGTTAATACAAAAAAGGATAAATATCCAAGCGTCAACGCACAACAATGCTAATGTACTTTTGCTTACCAAGCTAATAAAATTCCCCTCGTAAGAAAAAAGAAAATGTTATTAGTGACTTGAGTTTTAGTTGATCACTCCAGTTAAAGATGAAAGAAAAAATAGGTAAAACTTCTCATTATCGTGCCTTTCTGAGACCATGCGAAAAACAAGAATTGTTTTCGAGATAGATGTTTTTCGTTACATTTTTGCAACGACCTTAGTGCACTAGTTAATGTAATATATCCCATTGAATTTCAGATGTTAACTATGTGGGTAGATTCCATATAAATGGTCGGTAACAATTACGTTTCTGAAAACACGCATGTTGCCAAAGTAGCTACAAAATATGTAATCAGTATTATCAGTCTCTGATATATATATATCATATATATATATATATATATATATATATATATATATATATATATATATATATATATATATATATATATATATGATATATATATGTATAGTCAGTCTCCGATATATATATATATATATATATATATATATATATATATATATATATATATATATAGTTAATGCTTTTATTCGAACATGTACGAGGTCTGCTACACTGGCATGTCGAACCTTTCTTCCTGGACTTCACCGACCTGGTCGAATCACAATAAAAAACTTTCTGCCTGATGAAATCGTCAGCTCTTGATAGCTGTAGATCGATAACATCGACAAGCCAGTGTAGCAGACCTTGTACATGTTCGAATAAAAACATTTACAATACAGCTCTATATCTTTATTGAGCACTATTTTATAAGCCCGGTTTGATTCCATTTGGATTTGTACCCTGTGGATTTTTACTCTACCTTGATTACTATATATATACCCGAAACAGTGTTTCATGGTAAACAACTGATGATCCCTTAAAATAGTGTTAGAAATAAACTAATATAATAACTGTAAAAAATAAATTGACCTACATGAGTGATTTTCCACTGGAAGACTTGGGACTATAAGTTTTTTTTTTTTAATATAGTTTTAATGGTTGAGAAACTTCCGAGACTGTATATATACATATATATATATATGATGAGAAAAATAGATCAAATACAATATTTATTAAATCATCAATTAATTCAAACAAGATATGAAACACTTTTTTCTCGTTTCCCAAATCCATGGATTTTAAAATGTAAAAATATGTAAATGCCCACATCGATATAGTACAATATTAAATAAAAACTCTGAATAAAATCTCTTATCAACAATGCCCAACATAACCCAAACGATAATCACTTCTAATAGTAGGAACATTATATCTGATCAGACATCAAATTCTCCCCATAAGCTCACGGTAATGAGTGTAAGCACTAGTTTCTAATATATGTAATACAGTAAAAGAATTCCCTCCCCGGCCTAACGAACTAAATAATACTAGAACACTTACACTTTCTCCATGTGTATCTAAACTTAATGCACATGATTTGACTCCAAGCATTAATTATTCTAACACATCGGTGACATTTCCATCCAAAAAACTCAGCGCCAAATATTCATGCTTTCAAATAACTTAAAACCACCCTTAACCAGCACATCAATAATCTTACTGTGAGTGGAGCTAATACTATAAATAATATACTTAACAAAATATTTACTCCCTCTATCTTGGGTCATCCCATTAAAATACCCCATCTCAAATGATATATCTTTTTTTTAAAATGTTAAAATAAAAACAGAAACTTTTTTTTTATTAACTTAATTAAGAATTTAAAACCGAAAAATATCCCATACACATTAAATTGGTCTATCTTGAAGAAGTCAATATGTTACATTTCAGGTTCTAATTTTTCTTAATTGTGTTGCAAATCAGTATACTGATAATATACTAAACTAAACAAATGAGTTCCTGTCGGCATGCAGACATACATTTAAATATAGCAAACTATTAACTCCAACTGATTACCGTTAATTATCTTTTGGTTGACTCCTATTTATTTTTAAATATTTCTGTTTCTTAACTTTTTTTCTTCTCTATATATACCTCTCTAGTTTCTATCTATATATAGCTTTGTATATATCCCCTCTCTACTCAATGACCCACTGCTTCCCCGTGTATTGACATCACTCACCTTTATTCCCTCACACTCCTAGACCTGTTTAATGCAATTTTTGATTTTAATCGTGTTTACCATTTCTCCCCTATCCTATATTTTGTGTTAAACATATATTTATTTATTTAAATTCACTTAAGTTTCCACTTGATAAGTTATATACAGAAATACTAACATTTTGTTTAATTTTCTTTTTTCTTCGTGACGTGATGTCACTACCAAATCCGCTTTGTCTTGTAACGGTGATATTTTTTAAATGTATTTATCATGAGGGCGCTCGTAGATGTATTAGATGTTAGTCTTTGTTTTAAAAGCGTTGGGTATTATAGATTTAAAAAATTGTGGTTTGAAGCCAAACTACGCATATAGTGTGTTTAAAATAAATATTTATCTATTTAAATTAAACTAAGGTTCAACTTAATAAGTCTGGAGCATACTTAAAAGTGAGGTTTTGAGATTATTTTTTAAATTCCTTCCTAAAGGTAGAGGCTTAGATGTGACAACAATACTCCATGCATGGGCGAATGGTGGCTTCGTAGATGTATAAGAGTCTGGAAAGTGTTAGAAGTCTGTAGCTACGTAGAAGGGGAACATTTTCTTTGTAGGAGCCTTGGCAATGCATTCAATGCATTTGTTCCAGTACATGGGATATGTGAATGTTTACCCTAGTTGTTTGAATGACGAATTCTCAGGTAGGGTGGTATTAGTCATGGAAACTAGATGTTGTCTTAGTAAAATTAAATGTCACCATCCCCTTATGTCCCCATTCCACGGCAAACTTGGGTCATTTGGGGACTTTGATATGCGTGTTTTCGTTTTTCCTATATATATATATAAACTATATATATATATATATATATATATATATATATATATATATATGTATATATATATATATATATATTAACAGTTCACTCCAAATAAAGTAGGCAGCCACTGTAGATGTAAGGAGCATCTGGGAATTAGGGTGAAAGTTTGAGGGGCCATCCTAAGTTGGGAGCTGTGCAGGGAGATGTCTGGTCACATTAGTTTTAAATTTCTGCATGTCGGTACAGTCGGTGGAAACAGGAAGCAGGCAGCGAGTTTCAGTGGCCGACATCACGATAAAAGAAGCTATTTGAGTAAAAGATTTTCCGGTATCTTGGTATCTCCATAGTAAATGGATTGGATCTAGCTTATTGTCGGGTTGGTCTATTGTATTTACGTCGAGATGCATTAAAGCAGAAAGTTAATCGGAGAGCACTCGATTGTAGTATTTGTAAAACAAGCCCAAGGATGTAACATTGCGGCGATGAGACAGGGGCTGGAGCTTTATTGATAGTGATGGACCTATTAAGTTGGCGACTTTTTTTTGGGACCGTGTCTCAGTAGATAAACTAGTGGATGATGCACCAGCCCAAATGTGGCAACAATACTCCATGCATGGGCGGATGGTGGCTTTGTAGAAATACAGGATAATGTGAGGTGTGATAAGTTTACTAGCGTGATACTTACTTTGCAGCAGCTTTTGTAATGTATTCTATGTAGTTGTTCCAATTCATGGTACCTGTCAATGTTAGGCCCAGGAGTTTGAATGTTTAACTCTCAGGCAGGGTGTTATTTGCCATGGAAATCAGTGGGTGTAGAGGTTTCTTGTAGTTATTGAAGGAAAAGAACATTGTATTTGCGGCATTAAAAGTTACCAACTAGTTATGGCCCCAATCCACTACAGTCTGGAGGTAATTTTCTAAGCATTCAGCCTTTGCCTCGAATATGTACGCGTGGTGTCGTCAGCAAATATACCTATCTACTTCTCAATGTCATAAGGGAGGTCATTTATGAAAATCAGGAACAATAAAGGTCCAAAGATGGATCCCTGAGGTAACCAGGCATTTATGTCATGTTGCTTAGATAAACGGCAATCGAGGACAACCTGGATCTTTCTGTTGGTTATGAAATATCTAATTAGATTAAATATTTGTCCAGTAATACCATATGAGTGAATTTTTAGGATAAACCCTTTATGCAAGACCTTGTAAAAGGCTTAGGATGTATCAAGCACTACTGCCCTAGGTGTTTTATGCCCCTGACCTGGGACAGGATGATGACCAAGTTTTCAAACATGGCTTCATTCCGCAATGGGAATTTAGGAAGGGGGTGGTTTGCCGAGTCTAAAGTGAGGTTTAAAACGAAACGCTGGGAAAGTAGTTAATCCTGTATTATATTATATATATATATATATATATATATATATATATTTAGGCCAATATTATTAAATAACACGGAGCGTTTTTACTTGATAAGATTTTTTATTATTTTGTCAACTTTCTGAATGATCCATTGCTGTATGTAAGTTCCATGAGTTTCTTGGTCCATTGGGAAAATTGAAAAAATAAAAAAGTGTTATTTAATAATATTTGCCTAAATGAAAATATTCTGCCAAAATACACACAAACTCAATATATATATATATATATATATATATATATATATATATATATATATATATATATATATAAAACTTTGGCCTTTAATAATTTGACGGTAACGGATTATACAATGTTTGACGCCAACCTTACCGGGATTCACCTGAACAAATTCAACGGTAATTTGTTTCATACATTTTCAATCTCTTATCTTTGCAGTTGTTAATTTTCTATACTTTCTATGTTTGTATTTAACTTATATAATATTTATATCTTTTCAGATCATGACTTTTGGTGATTCTTTTATATTTCTCTGATGATAAGATTTTATTTTTTGAAAAGCCATGGCTTTAGAAAGGAAAAATAAATCTCTTTTATTTGAACCACCTTGTTTTGAGAACTGAAAAGATAATAGAAATTCTCTTTTTACAATCTTTATTCTTGTGTTTAACTTATATACACACACAGATATATATATATATATAAATATATATATATATATATATATATAAATATATATATATATATATATATATATATATATATATAATTCAAAATGGCGCTTAAGTGACTCTCTTTTCCACGTGTAAGGGTTTTCCAATTTTTTTTTCTTAGTTTTTGCCCAGAATGCCCCACTGTGTGGTATATGTTTTTTCGAGACTTTTAAATCTGAGAACCTTTCTACCTTGTGGATTTTTTCTGATGATTTTGGGGTGTGCAGAGCTGATATTAACATCATAATGTTGATTGGCACACTTCAAGAGAAACGAGTTGTAAATATACATCTAAAGGTATGTTATGTTTGTTTTTAAATGTGAAAAGATTAAAATTAAAATAAAAATATGAAAAACATGGTTATATGTATATTAAATGAACTTGACATATTTATATATGTCTGTTGTTAGTGGTTGATAATCATTGAGCTTACTCCTTTTGAAAAGAATGCTAATTAAAAGGTACTGATAGTGTATTCTAATACATATATTGTCATAATACACACACACACACACACATATATATATATATATATATATATATATATATATATACGGGTCAAAAACGTATTTCCTCCGCTTATTGTTGATTTTATTTTTTTTTGTTTCTAATAATTGTTTTCTAGTGGAATTATATATTTTAAATCACGCGGAGAGATTAGGAATAACGCAAATAATGTTAAAAACACAAAATTGCATAACACTAGTCACTGTTTTATGGTTATATAATTGCAGACACAGACACATTGTAAATAAAATATACATTAGGTGAAATAATTATTTTTAGAAGAGACGTAAATTTTTAAAATTTTAAATACAACAGTTAAAGTATGTGTTACGTAGAGTTTTCTCCTCGTTGGTGGTGTGATAAATCATGTAACGAAAACAATCAAAAGGTCATAAAATAATCAAGTATGAATAATGAAATAAAAAAACAATTATGTTATGTAATATAACTTTGGAAAGTAGTTGATGTAATATAACATAAAAATAAAGAATCTTTAAAAAATGTTTCGTTCCCCATTTTGAATTTATATGAAAAAATAGATTTACAAAGAATGATTCGGAAATAAGAAAAATACGAATGTATCTATTAATATGAAGTCCAATATGTTTATATATTAATACTCGTTTATTATTACAACTTATGAATTTTTAAAAACAGGTTTTAGGCGTAAGCGGTTTACATTTTGTATGATAAATTTTCATGCAATAGAGTAAATTATCTTCGTTAAAATTCAGATACCTCCAATTTTTATGATATTTTACCAAACGGGTTTAGATATCAATTACAAAAAAAGTTCTCTAATATCCTTCCGCATAATATGTACACAAAACACCATTTTAGATAAAAAATATATTAGATTTTCATCAAATATAATATATAGTCATAAAATATCAATTAAGCAAAATTCCACTATTTTCAATTACTTCTTAAGTACTTTTAAGATTTAACCTTTGATTCGCGACATTTCCGAGGATGAAAATCATTTAACAGATTCAGATAAAAACTTGAGTAAGGATTCTCGACAAAAAGTTTTGTAGCATTATATGTAAATTTCAATCTTCGTAAGGTGACATAAAGAAGGGCGAAAGACAGTTCTTATTGGAAAATAAATGTTATCATCTCTAGGACACGTATTTTCCCAGTTTATTTATATATATATATATATATATATATATATATATATACATATATATATACATATATATATATATTTATATATATATATATATTTATGTATATATATTTATATATATTTATATATTTAGATATATATATATATATGTTTATATATATATATATTGATATATATATATATATATATATATTTATATATTGAGAGAGATAGCGAGAGAGAGATTTATATTTAAAATAAAATATAAAACTAAAAGTATACTTTTAGAGGATAGAACCTATAGTGAAATGGTTTAAGCTCAATATACGAGATAGATCAATTATAAAGATAAATAATATATATTTGTATTTATATATAAATATATATATATATTTATATTTATATATATATATTTATATATATTTATGTATATATATATATTAGGGGAGGTCGATTTTGAAACTGTAAATTATCGCACTCGAAGAAAGTTGCCAAATAATGTCAAAAGTTACCACAAGAAATATTTTTCTTCAAAATTTTGTATTTATTTGAGCATTGCAACTTTAAGATCAAATAAATCGAGATTTTTTCTCACTGCCGAGATTTCACCGGCCGATGTGTCGCCTTAAATTAAACCCGGGTTTTAACAAAAAAAAGTAATACATTACTTAATAATAAATATTTTAAAGTTTATTATTATTTTTCTTAAGAAATTAAATGTACATATTCAAATTAAAAAGGAATAAAACACTATGATATTTAATGTTATATATAAATAATTATTTGTTTACATAGGCGTTTTATTTATTGGATATTTTTTATGGTATTCACCGGTTGAAAATTCATCGGGCGAATTTGACTTCCCGTGTTGATTGTCTGTTTAATTATCACACATATATATTGAATTGTCGAGCGCTGGCTTATCTAATCCCACTTTCCCGACCTTTTGTCACACCTTACCTTGTGGGAGTTAGATAAATAAAAACTAGTTCAGCCAGGGGGTTTTACCCCACCAAATAAACCGGTATCGTACGGGCCTTTGGGTCTGGATTCACGCCCGTCTATTGGGGCTTGTCCGTTCTGTGCAATTCTAGGAGGTGCATCTCCCAGGTTTTGCCTTCCCTCTTTGGGGAGGAGTAAGTTTATTGCTTACTGTCTGAGGCGGCCCTACCGGGGAATGCCGACGAAGCTGCCCAGGCAATTTTTAAATGGCCAGAGTGCTCACCTCTCGAGCACTGGCTTTCTCATCCCACTTTCCTGACCTTTCGTCAATCTTACCTTGTTGGGGGTAGATAAATAAAATCTAGTTCAGCCAGGGGTTTTTACCCCACCAAATAAACCGGTATCGTCCGGGCCTTTGGGTCTGGATTTACGCCCGTCTATTGGGGCTTGTCCGTCCTGTGCAATTCTAGGAGATGCATCCTCCCAGGCTTTGCCTTTCCTCTTTGGGGAGGAGTAAGTTTATTGCTAACTGTCTGAGGCGCCCCTACAGGGGAATGCCGACGGGGCTGCCCAGTCAATTTTTTAATGGCCAGAGTGCTCACCTCTATAGCGCAGGGTTATCTAATCCCACTTTCCTGACCTTGTGTCACATCTTACCTTGTTGGAGGTAGATAAATAAAACTATTTCAGCCAAGAGTTTTTACCCCACCTAAAATATATGTATTAGAGTTGATGGGAGAATGGATAAGGACACATTGATGTATAAGGAAATTGTGGATGAAAATAGACAGAGAATTATGAAAAAAACTAATGGACCAGAACACCATTTAACTTTTACAAAAGAAACACCATGTGAAAGTAAATATCTGACACATAGAGTTCTTCCGAATAGTGGTGCAACAGGTGCTGTTCATGCAGATCAAGTGGTGGATGTTTTGCATGAATTCCACAGTGAGAACAGTATCAAGGCTATACTTGTTGACAACACTAATACCAACACAAGTTGCGATGGTGGAATCGTTGCAATTTTAGAAAAAAAACTTTTTAAAACTCTTCACACAATTGGTTGCTCTTTGCATCATAATGAACTACCTTTCAGAGCCCTTTTTAAAAACATAGATGGTTGCGCAAAGGGCCCTACAACATTCAGTAGCCCTCTGGGGAAATTATGCTCAAATGATTGATATGATTTACCCCAAATATCATTTTCCAAAATTGATGAAATACATGATCTTAGTTCTGACCAAAGACTCCTTTATGAATACACAGTAGGTATTTCTAGAGGTAAGGTTGACTCTAGATATGTCTCCTGGAAAATTGGTCCTTTAAACCAAGCAAGATGGTTAACTTTGGCCATCAGGCTTATGTGTTTATGGACTCGTGGTGCATACCCACAAAGGCACACAACAAAACTACACTATGTAGTAAATTTTATTGTAAATGTGTATGCCACTTTTTGGTTTGAAATTAAAAGAAATAGTAAATTCCACAATCAGTAAGTGCACATTTTTAATATGACCCAGAGGATTAAGGAGAAGCCTCAGGAAATCCAAGATATCACATTTAGAAATATACAAGGTAATACATTTTGTTTACTGCCTGAAAACTTTCTATATTCCATGGTTAAATCTGAGGAGATTGAAGTAAGAGAAGAAGCTTTAAAAAGAATTTTGGCCATTAGGTAAGTAATATTTATTCATATATCTCTGACTCAATTATTTATTCCAATTTATAGAATGATTTTTAAAGATTTTATCTAATTTCACCATAATTATTAAAGCAGTACAGATTGGAATTTTTTAATAATTCAATTAATTAATTTGTTCTTTCAGGAGTGAGGAGTCAACCAGAAAAAGATTAAAAAGAATACTACCTATTAATTTTAATGCCACACATTGGACACAATTAATAGATTTAAAATTATGCGGCATTTTTGAACCACCAATGACGGAAGATTTTACTGAATCTGAACTTCGAGAATCGTTGATGAATGGAACCAAGCTTGACTTGCCAGATTTGCCCTCACATTCTCAGGGTGTGGAACGGGCAGTTAAGTTAATAACAGAAGCTTCACAAACTGTATATGGTTTTGAAGCAAGGCATCAACACATTACAGCCAAAGTTTTGAGTCAGAAATTGAGACCAGCATTTTTGTCTAAGGGGTCTTATATGGAGCAATTTGACTCTCTATATTAAGCTTCATTAAAATAGTGTTAGGTTTTTCCTTATTTCTTTGCTTGTTATATTTTCACTAATAACAGAAAAAATCATTTTTTTAGGTATTCAAATATTACTGTTTAATTCATAACGTTAAAAGGTAGTTTACAAAAGCAGATACTGAAAATGAGGGGGGGGGGCAAATTTTCAATTTGAAGATTTCTTTAATTCATATCATTTTTATAAAATAAAAGGACATTCCCTGCTTTTAAATGCTAAAACTATTTGGTTTTCACACCAATATTCAAGCAAATCTTGCAAAAACGAGGAATTTTCAGTATATTCTTGTCTACGATCTTTGATACCAAACGCTCAAAAAACCGCTGAAGTTTTTGATCTAATTTTTTGCATGAGTATTTAATAGGTCTATATACAACTTTCGGAACGTGCCTTTTTTTAATATTTAAAAAAAAGTGTAAAATCGACCTACCCTAATATATATATATATATATTGATATTTTAAATAAAATATGAAACTAAAAGTATACTTTTTGAAGATCGAACCTATAGTGAAATGGTTTAAGCGAGATACGAGGTAGAGCAATTATAAAGATAAATGTGAGGAAAAGAAGTAAAGATGTACGAATAGCAAATCTATTTCAATTTCGATTGTTGAATGTAAGGTGTATATATATATATATATATATATATATATATATATATATGTATATATATATATATATATATATATATATATATAATAAGGAGACGTAGTTGGCTTGAAGAATTGTGTGTATACGTATGTAGAGGGGTATAAGAAGGCTATTACAATGAAAAAACTGGAAATATGTCGACGTTGAGAAGTAAGACAAAAACATGTGATTTTTATACAAATATATATATATTTTTTAATAGTAAATCTAACTTAATTAGGCAAGACTTCAACACTGTGAGGTAATGTGTGTAACCGTGTTTCACAATATATTTCGAGTAAAACTTCCTTATCAAATAGTAGTCGTTTCAAATCTCTAAAACACATTCGGAATCGTAATATTGTTGTTTGCATGTAACGTACTAAATCTTAATATCCACAGCAAATCGAATAAAACTATAACGAATTGCTTTTTTCTCATGCATTCATATTCAACTTAACTGATTAAGTGTTATATTTGTTTCAATAACCGACCACATCTTTTCCAACGACGTTTACGTATTTGCCTCACGACCACAGATATTCACAGACTATTACAATTAATAGTCGGCAATACATACTTCACCTTTGGACAACAAACTTACAGACAAATAACAGGACTTCCAAGGGATCCATTCTCTCATGATTACTTGCCATTTAGTGAATAGATGGATAAGAGCGTCAAGCGTTTAACACCTGCTATATTCCTGTCGAGATACGTCGACGACGTTCTGGTCCTAACATCGTCACGTGATGAAGCTGAGAATAATTACACCGTATTTTCTAATACAGACCCATGTATAGGGTTCACTCTTGAGCACCATCATGCCACTGGTTCCTTATCACTGTTAGATTTTTACCTTACGATTTTAAGTGAGGGAGCTCGTATAACCAAATTGTACAGGAAGGCAGCTAGCAGAAACATATCAGCAAGTCGTCAAAATAAGTCAATAGGCGGGGTCTAGAGGAACGACAGCTTTTAATAATAATTTATGAATAATATTTTACAAATTAACCCATATACACACACACACACACACACACATATATATATATATATATATATATATATATATATATATATATATGTGTGTGTGTTGGTATATATATTTTCATAATTTTGTATGCAGTTATATGTGTTTATATTTACACACATAAATGTATTGGCTGGATTACGTTTATGCAGTTTAAAACTTAATTTAACACACATGCATAAGTATCAATACAAATATGTCCGATAAAAAACGTGACTAAAAGGCACTCTTCTGGAGTACTCTTCATCACTTAGGAAATGCAAAGAATACAAACGCTGTCATTATAGCCAGTAAAAACACTAACACACACGTAACTTATATATATTTATATATATATATATATATATATATGTGTGTGTGGGGGGGGGGGTGTAGAAAAAGAGAGAGATAGAGAGAGAGAGAAAGAGAATGACGGTTGTAAATATTCTAATATAGATATATGTATATATATATATATATATATATTAACGGATTGATAATTAATAAAAAGATATTATTTCAAGTATTATGTATCTTACAATCGCATCACGCTTCATTGTATATTACAAACACGTGACTTATGTATATATATACATGTATATATATATATATATATATATATATGTATATAGTTTACTATCGATTTTTCCTACAAGCTTATCAGAAATGTGTCGAAAAATCAACAATTGATAAATAATCAATTTCTCTTCAATTACTTTTCTCTGAAAATATTAAGTAGTCCTTATGGCAATTTCACAAGATAAGAAAATCCGCAGTTTAAATGCACTTTATGTTGCGTAGAATGGCAAGTATAATGAAGTGATTATAGCATTCAATTATTTCTGTGATCTGGCATGCCTTGTCTTCTTTGTTTTTCAATTAAGTGTCGATGTCAAAAACGTAGAGAGAAATTAAGCAACAAATAACGTAAATAAAAATAAAGTATATATTTGCTTTTGATATGTAATCTCACAATTTGAAATAATTCGAAGTGGATGCCTGATTGACCTAATGGATATTGACTCAGCTCACGGAATCGGTTACGGAGAATTGAACTCTTATAGAACCACATGTTCTAATATACACACTGACATATTATTGCAATTCTTATATTTGTACCATCAATTATATGAAATCATGATCGTGTATATTGTGTATTACGTTTCAAAACTGAATGGTTTCTCGAATGAAAACGAAACGAAAACTAAAATTATGGTCATTATGAAACGTTTATACAGAGGGGAGTTAATTTGCTGTTTACAGAATTAAGTGGTTTGTTGAGCTAAAATGAAGACGCAATAAAAAAGAGGAGACCAACCATAAATAAGCTTGTGTGTTCAAATGAACATGTAATACGTCTTGCAAATGAAGTGTGTTTTAACTTAAAAGAACAATATCTGGTATTGAACGTTAAAGTATTGCTGCATTTGCGACGGAAATACTGTGCTTATGAATCTGTTTTTTTTTTATGACAGCACTTGTGAAAGCGGGTACGTTTTACGTAATAGTAGCGGTTCAGGAACTGCATTCAGTGCATACAAGGCAAAAATCAAAAGAGAACGAGGACTATTTTTTCACATTCATCCAGCGAAAATTAAATGTATAGTGATTAGTAAAGATGGGTCTATAAACAAGACAATGGAGGTTACTATTAAGATATTTCTTTTTATAAGAGAATAGTTACTGGAATGTGCTAGGGGTTCTGATCCTTTAGATAGATTACGTGATAGAAGAGAAGGAACATTTCACGTTATTTACTTTAAAAATGTAATCGCAGCAAAACTACTTTATTGAATGTTCAGACCAAAATAGTGCTCAGAAAAAATACCGACTACAATTATAACAACCTAAACAGCTCGCTGTCACCACCCCTCTCTCACTCTATTACTCTCTCTCTCTCTCTCTCTCTCTCTATATATATATATATATATATATATATATATATATATATTCATATATATATATATATATATTCATATATATATATATATATATATATATATATATATATATAGTAAGTTATGAATTAAGCAACACAAAGGCTTCCGCGTTTTATCCACGTAAGGAGCTGGCATGGAGTTTAAATCACGTGTTAAAATCAGGGCACTAATTATTTCGACACAACAAAGAAACAGCGGTCGGTCACTATATAGAAAACAGAACAATAGAATAAGAAATAGGAAGTAAAATCAACCGAATATTTGTTTGTGAGAAGTCCAACGATTGACTAAGAAAGCAACAAAGAATTTGATTGGTTAACTAGCTTGCATAAACACTACGTGTATATACAAACACCCCACAACACAAACTCCATGCAATAACATTAAAAATAAAAGACAAAAGAAATATAATCTGGTATACACCGCCCTATATTCAGATGCTAAAAACAAAACTGGGCAAGAAATTCCTAAATCTCATTGAAAAACACTTCCCTGTAACAAATCCTCTGCATGAAATATTCAATAAAAATAACCTAAAACTGTCCTACAGCTGCTGGGTAAACATAGAAATGATAGTTAAGGCACACAATAACAAAATGCTAAAAAAAGAAAAGTAAAGAAGAAAAAATTACAAACTGCGTAAAAAAGTTACCAATATAGCGAAAATAACACTAAGAAGAGCAACAATATAAGCACTATAAATTGTAATAATGGAATAGCAATCACCTAAATAGAAATGAAATGAAAATGAAAAAGTTAGTAATGAAAGGAAAATCTGTAACTGCATACCTCGTACACTTTGTCCACTACAAAATAAATGCCTAACCAAAAGTATTGTTTCTAAAGCCACAATATTTGCCAACGAAAAACCGAATAACAAGAGTACTACGTCGGTATGACCTCTTTAGATTTTAAAACCAGATATTACGACCACAACAGAACATTTAAAAACAAAGAAAGCCGAATTAAAAACATTATTGGGAGCTAAAAGATAGCGGACGCTCACAAAAAAACGAATAGAAAATGATACGGCGAGCTAGTACATGTAGAAATTTATACGCCCCGTGCAAATTATGCCTGAATGAGAAATTTGAAATCCTAAACATTAAAGACCACACAAACTTATTAAACTGTAGACGTCGAATAGCAAAATAATGATTACATAGAATAAAACAACCATTGGGTGTACAATACACAAAAAATAATTAAATAAATAAATAAATGAACATATAAATAAATGAAAAACAAAACTAAACTATAACCTTAAATATAAATACAAGCAAGCACGTGTTAAAATAAGGCCACCCATTATTTTGACACAACAAAAAAGCATGTATGGACCACCCTATAGAAAACAGAAGAATAGAATACGAAATAAGAAGTAAAATCAATTGAACCTTTCTTTGTGAAAAGCCGAACGATTGGCTAAGAGAATGACAAATAATCTAATTGGTTTAATAGCTAGGCTAAACACCACGTGTATATTTAAAAAAACACTCGGCAACAGAAATTCCATCGAGTTTAGCCTGACGAGTCAATCCTTGGACTTCTCACAAAAAAGTTCGGTTGATTTTACTTCCTATTTCCTATTCTATTGTTCTGTTTTCTATAGGGTGGCCCACCGCTGTTCATATGTTTTGTTGAAATAATGTGTGACCCTTTTTAACACGTGCTTTAAACTTCATGCATTATTACCTGACGACTTCTTACGGAGATAAAACACGGAAGCCTCTGTGTAGCTTAATTGGCATATATATTTTTTCATAAAGTACTACCTAGCTCTACTCAAGTATTGAGCTTTTTTTAAGTAAATACTGAAAATGTATACAAAAAGTGTATATCTCCTTATAACTTTTAATGTGGATACATGAAATAATAATTATATTATATATATATATATATATATATATATATTGTATATATACATACTTATATTATATATATATGTATATATTTATGTAATATATATATATATATATATTACATAAATATATACATAAGTATATATATATATATATATATATATATATATATATATATATATATATATATATATGGGTATATTTGTATGTATACAGTTACGAAGAAAAGTTCAATCTTAGTGCATTTAGTACTCAAGCAAACGAATGTAGCAAATACACATTATTGATACGAAAGTCTTTATAAAGATAAAATCCTGGATAGAACAGCTAGATGAACTACATGATGTCATGAATTTGCTAAAAAAAGTGCATTCCTGTTCGATCAAACGAGTTTTGCGGTCAGCTGACGTGTCGTCGAAGTCTGTTTAATTTTCTGGAAGATTATTCGTGAGTATGAAATGCACAGTGAGTGCAAGCTGCGATGATGCCTTATCCATAGAAATTTACTTTCTCTCTATATATATATATTTCTTTTTCCTACTCTCTCTCTCTCTCTCTCTCTCTCTCTCTCTCTATATATATATATATATATATATATATATATATATATATATCAACATGAAATTTTATAAGGAGATATAATTTGGTATGCATCATTTAAGCCTGAAGATTCCCCCGGGGATGAAATGCGTGTAGCTTAATTGCCATAAATATATATTTCATAGCGTACTATATATATATATATATATATATATATATATATATATATATATATATATATATATATATATATATATATATATATATGAAGGATGTAAACAAATGTGTATGTGAATAAGAATAAAATAGAAATATTTATCATAATATTATATATATACATATATATATATATATATATATATATATATATATATATATATATATATATATACATATATATATATACATATGCGTGTGTGTGATGGTGTAAATATGAAATAAAATGTGAGCGGGGTTGCAGTGATAGCGGAAATGTTCATTTCTTTTATCACAGTTCGTCCCTTTTTACTAACTAGCTGTCTTTACATCCTCTACCACTTTTTCTCACCCACATATTACTCTTCATACCTGCCCTCTCCGCCTCCTCTCACATATCACTACACTCAGTATCTACCGCATTCTCCCTCCACTACCGTTTCTTTCTCCCCCTAGATTTTTCTTCCTAAGCTGTATAAAATGTTAGTTTCGTTTTTAATAAAGCTATATAACAAAACGAATATTATCGAATTCTTCGAACAAAATATCTTGGTTCCGCTATATTGATGTGTCTGTGTCATGATTTTCTATTAAATTGATATCTTGTTTGTTCACATTTCCTGAACCAATTATACATATATAGCCATCTACAATACTATGATATTTTCTTTAATTTCATTCTCATCAAAATTCATAATATTTTCATTGTATTCTAATAAGCATTCAAAAAAACATTTGGAACCACGCAGATATACGACTTTGGATCAATTATCAGACGACTATCTGTTGATTAAAAGGCATTCCTAATAAAAGAACAATACCGATCCCCAAAGTTCGACGTCACGGACTGCTAACCATTCCATCAACAAAAATATTCTACAAAAAGCCTTAAGTTTCGACAAAACCTTCATCAAAATCAGCGATCTAGAAATAGAAACCATCTTTCATGCAAGAAAAGCTCACATCTTTTTTTAAAAATAAGATATGGGTTAAAATATTCAACCGTGAAGACACCTTAGATGTACTGATCGAAACAGACGATAAAGCAGATGTGGGCGATAAACCTAAAAACCAAGTTCCCTAACAAAGTGTTCGGCCTCTATCGGGACGATGGACTATGTACATCTCGGAGCAACAACGGTCAAGAACTCGACAGATTTAGGAAGCAACCGAAAGCATTACTCAAAGAGTTATGATTCAAGATCTCCAATGATACCAATCTTACTAGTATTAACTTCTTAGACGCAAACGTGGACTTAACTAGCAACTACATCTGGCCATACCAAAACCCAACGAATAACTCAGGTATGTCAACACCCAACTTAGTGTTTAAGAGCTATGATATCCAACATAAACAAGAGTATATCCCACCGTGCATCCAGTTTTAAGATTCTCCAACAAGCCGCTTATATTAGAACAAAGCCTTCCAGGAAAGCGGTTAGAGAGAAACCCACCCAATCTAGTAGACCGCACAGACACAATAGGAAAATAAAAATTCTATGGTTAAACTATGCCCCCACAAAACAGTTCTACTAACTAAATAAACTCATAACAAAGACGCATTACTCACTGAAAGCTGTACCCGTATTTAAGTCTACAAACGCCACATAATATAGGAAATACAATACCTGTTAACAAAACCTACTTATACCTACCTTATTATCAAAAATAATTATTTACATACAATATAAGAAAAGCCTCTCTTTCTCACAGATATATCATACATATCACCTCTAGATCTCTCATGACAACCGAAATGTAACCTACCCTCGCATCCTACCTATCTTAAATAATATCCATTAATAGATACTGCAACATATTTAAATGAGTTTAGGTGTGTTTATATATAAACACATCTTACTAGTTAAATACCAAGAAATATATTTATAGAATAGCCTTAAAAGAAAAAGGAAGGATATATTTGACAAAGATATAAACCTAACCGATACACACCGACTCTCCAATTGACCCATAAACGTAAGCAGGTAAAAGAAAACAATATTAATTAAATATCATGACACACATGATCCCATGCATATACCACTGCATATATTACTATGATAACAAGTATTTAATGACTCATCGACTTGATGTGATACTCCGTAGGACGGCATTTTTTCACTGATAAGGTACTCCTCCATTAAACATCAAACCCGCACTGCTCATACACTACAATCATATGAACAGTGTAACATTCAGGTATAAGCACTAACCAAATAAATATAAATATAATACTTAAAGCCTTTTATAAGAATAATACATCCTCGCCCGGTAAATTAATAACATTCGGCCACACAATAATGTAATTCACTCGTCGACTAATAAATTACACTACACGCCATCACCTATGAATATGAACACGCCATTAAAATAGGAAAATATACAGCATCCGTAATAAACAATTAAATTATTTTTTTTAATTACTTATTATTATTCTGACCTGTAGAGCTATATAGTCTGCCCCCTATAAATTCGGCACTTTCTCCACAAGGGATACTTGAGCGAATTCACCGGACGATGATACCGGTGCTACGTTTCATTGAATTTGTCGATGTATCTTAATTTTGTAAGTCGCCGAAGATTTGAGACAGACTGCAACGGCATTTTCTAACTAGTAAAACATCGATCAAGGTCAATGAAACCATGGTACGTTTCTAGAGTATGTGACGTATAGTTGTAAAATAAATAATGTTAGTATTAAATAAACAGTTGATATAGTCCGTGAATAAACAAACGAAATGTATAAAGTGAAATATATTACTCTTACAGGAGGTGAAACTGTGTATGTGTCGTATTTGACCGCTTAATTAACGAGCCCCACTGTAAGAGAACACTTAATTCATACAAATAACTCATCTAACATGCGACTACGTCTCTTAATAAAAAAGCAGCAACGTGTTATGTGGATGACTCAAATATGCCCCTTTCAAAGAGTAGAGCTCTTTTGTAAGTTAAATAGCCAACTGTCGCTAGTTTTTAGCACATTATTGCTCTTTGTGTAAACAAGTATACTCTCGCTATTTGTGAATGTTTATCATTGATATGTCGCTTTCTGTCAGATGAAAGCTAAGTTGTCTAGACGGTCGAGTTTTGATTTAGGCTTGAAGCACATGCTGCTATTCAATACTGAAGGTATGGTATACAGCGAAACATTCTGTCTATGGATTACTATTACGTATATATATATATATATATATATATATTAGTCGTATTTTTCTAAAAGGCTATTGGCAATGCAAATTCCGGGTAGGATTTAAACTAGAAGGAACAAAAATAATAAATCGAATACGAAATGGGAATTACAATGCATTTTTTCTTAAAATCTTACATAACAGCAAGTGTGGTGTTAGCTGGTTGTGTGTTGTTCGGATGATTATTAAAAATCATTTATTTAATATTTCGGAAAAAGAAACTTCCCTTTGTCAAAAATAATAAACACCAGAGTAAAACTCTGGCTTTGCAGAGAATCTACCAAAATGTAACAAAATGGATGACAGCTTATATCCTACCCGGAATTTGCATTGCCCAAAACCTTTTAAAAACATACTACTACTATTCTCAGCAAGGCTTCAAGCAAACTACCATTCTCTCTCTTTCTCTCTCTCTCTCTCTCTCTCTCTCTCTCTCCATATATATATATATATATATATATATATATATATGAAGCAATCCAACAAAAGATATAAGCGTCAACTAATATCTTATAATTAGTGAAACATCCGGATAAAAAACTGAAGCTCAATATACTGGATAGAGCATTAATATTATAATATAAAATGAAGTAATAAAATAAGGTGTCAATCAAATTTTATTAGAATTCAAAGTTCATGCAAAGCATCCTTAAGTCCTTAGCTCATGAGTTTTCAAAGATAATTCTTCTCTTCAGAGGACCATTACCGCAGTTATACTACTACAGGCAATAAAATTACGCTTTGAAAATATATAAAATTATATACACAAATATATAAAAATACATAACATCAAACATATCAATCCAAAAATATACTTTTGTTGAATCCATACAGTCCATCCAGGTCATACAAATTGAGAAGCATAATCAGGAAGGACATTACTCCAAGATACAAACAGCAGTCCAAATATGTGAAATTGAAGGGGCCGGCAAAGTTATCCAGTCGCGAAATGTGTCCATATTCAATGTTAATGATAAATAAATAAATCAAAATAATACAAAAAGTCCAATCAAAGTTCCGAGATCCCAACATGTGCAACTCTAATCAAATCCAAATTCGTTGTTTAATTAGAAAACCCGCTAAATCCGAATTGAGCAAAACAAGACGGACTCCCATCACATCTAGCCAGAAGAGCGAAAAATATATATTATAATATATATATATATATATATATATATATATATATATATATATATATATATATATATATATATATATGTGTGTGTTTTTGTGTGTTGTATAGTGAAATCTTAAAACGCGCAAACAAAAAATCAAACCCTTGAATTTTATTAGCAATTCACCAAAACACTCCAATCTCATCAACGAACTAATCAGACAGTCATGACGCCAGCTGTCTGGCTCCCAACAATACAGTTCTTCTCAGATCACAATGTCGCTCCTTTTTATCGCACTTCCTCGAATTCTGACAACTGTGACTAATTTACATAGCCACACGCCTTTGACTATCGCTTTTGAAATCTGAGTGTTCAGAGTTCACCTCTGCGTGCAGCCACACTGTGTTTGGAACGGGCACGCGCCAACCGTGACCGCTAATCTCGCGGCTTATAAACATCGTCTCCACTGTTGATGAAGAATATCGATCTAATAAACGCGTTTCCCCCTTATTCTTATCGGGGAAACAGCACGATTCCTTTTATCTTTACACTATATTTGCACACTTTCTAATCAAGAAGAGTGGGATTAGAGCTATGTATTGGTTAGTATAAACTTGAGAATGTCCCAAAAGAAAACTTTTTCTACTGTGGTGTATTTATTACACCATTTTCAATAACGTTGTTGCTGTTTTTAAAATGACGACAAGTATGCACAACTCTATAGGTACTACCCCATTACACACCTAACCTAATTAGAGCTAGTATCTGGGATGATCCCATCATTTGACGTGTCTTCAATCCTTTTTATATTCTGATGACAATTTAAATTACAGCAACTTTCTTGCTTATAGCATTTTTTTAAGGTTCAGTTTTGATTCAAATTGCCAACATTGTCGGTCGGTCTATTCAACACATCAACTTTGGCTATACTCTTGACGCTGAAAAGTGATTCGTTGGCTGATGTTCGCTTTTGCAATTCACAAACGAAGACGAACGAATTGATTAAATGCAGATTGTTTTAAATCTCGGAAGTGATGTCTAAACTAATCAATCTTTTTACTAAAAAAGTAGACTATGAACAAATAAAAGTTTTAATTATATGAACAATTAACAAAAAATATTTATTTAATATCTAAAAGTTATCAATTAATATATAAAGTATTATATTATGAATTAAATAAATAATTCTATGATCAAAGTTTGAACATAATATAATAGGCTGCTCCCAAGCTGACTACAACATAATCAGTTTCAAGTCTAATGGTAACACAATCTTGTTGAGCCGTCTTTCTAAATAATCAAATTCTGCACCGTTTCAACCGTCCAGCTGGCGTACTCATGAACCCTTATCGTCAAGTGGTCTTTGGGCTTTGATAAGCTGTGCCTTATTAGTGCAGCAACATAAATAAAATAAAATATTAAATTTATTTTGCATATTTTAATCTGACGATATTATTTTTATAAACAATTGTTTATATAAATGTTATGAAACACAGCTGTTTACTGTTCTGGATGTAACAGTGTTGAAATGGTTAACGACGCGAATTTACAATCTGGATGTGCTGAGTTCGAATCATGTTAGTTCCATGACACCAGCTTCTCGTATGTTTGCTGATAAATACACCCCGTCCATCATGTAAGTAACTTATTATAGAAGGAATTTGGGAAACTGAAGCCGGTGAAAATGTCATACGAATTCCCTATTTTTAATATTCGTGTCGTTCATTTAATCTGTTCAACTCTATTACTAAGTATCAGGTTTACTATAATATTTTCATTTAATTTTCATTAAGATAGTTTATCTAACAAAATGCACAACTCTCTCATGAAATTCTTTGTCTACATTTACATACTTTATAGAAGTTATATATTTACTATTTTTTAATTCCAGTTGATGTTTCGCTTAAATTGTACACGCCACTTTTTGTTACTTCTTTCTCTCATGAACTTTAATATCCATTGAGATACGCGTAAGACAACAATCTTGTATAATGAGTGTGTTTACGCTTAATTCATATTTTGCAACATATCATTGCGTCTATTCTGGAAATACAGTGGAATACACCAGTTTAACACTTAATTTAAAGTCTTAAATTATTTTGCCATTAAACATTCAAGAGCCATTTTTTCAAATATTTTAAAAATAATATTATCAGGCGAATAAGTTTTCTAACATAAGTAATCGATATTAACTCGTTCAGCAACACAACCATCTGTAATGACATGTGTTGTAGCCAAACGTCTATCTTTACTGACAATCGTACCGTAAAATAGATATTAAATGACACATTGATAAATAGGAGGTTCTAAGCAAAACCGATGCTTGCGATGAGTATTAGAGTGTGTGTAATATTGCAAGTTTCTATCGATTTGTGTATTAGATACGGTCAATACTGCCTCTGCAAACTTTCTTCTCTAATATTTGCTTTACTCAGACAACTTGGTTTTGAAATTCCCTCCCTGTTACTTATTTCCCCGACTGTTCCAACAATAGTTAATTTAAATTTAACATTAACGAACATATTTAAGCCCCGCTTACCGTTTATGTTGCCACCATATGAACTTTGCTCCTATCAGAGAAGCTCCTCACGTCTCAGTGGCAATATGTATTGTTTCGAGTAGAGAAACGTTTTTAAAAATTTAAGATCAGGAACAAAATACATACGTTTTTGTTTTATTTTTTACGTATTAAACGATATGAATTTATTATTGGAAAAATAAAATCAATACTATCATTAATAAATATTTCTATTCCTACATTTATTAGTTAAGTCATTTATGAAGATGAAAGCAACACAAATTCCAACGTTCAAAACTACATAATTCCAGATGAGACTCGGAATCATTTTTACCAATTTTCACCTACATACTGTATTGTCGATAAATTCCTTACACCCCTCTTCCTTATAGAATGAGCTATACAGGGTAGCATATAAACGACTGCGATTTTAGCCTCGGTCGGAAAATGTGACCGTTCCAAGTATACATACGTGCCAGTTACCCAACAGGTAAACACATATAGTACTACTCACTGAAAAAATATAAAACCTTTTATATGGGTATGTGTGCCGTTTGAGTTATTATTCAATACCATTTAGATAACGTTACAAATAGTTATATCTCTCAAAAATAACATTTACAATTATGTAAGAAAACATAATATAGTATTGGCACTCGAACACGACTATAAGATACTCTATCAAATACCATGCAGGAAAAGTGTATATCTGCACTATCCCTCTATTTATTTATGATGTCAACACTATTCGATCATGAAGATTTACCATGAACGACACCATATTGATAATAATTATTCTCATAATTGGTGTGTCCTGTAAGCATGCAGTCATAAGATAGATTTCCACATTTTTACGCATTCCTTTGTATAATTATTGCACTCTGAAATACCTCTCAAGCTGCACTGGTTGAGAACTAGAAAGTAGACAAGGAAGTGCTGCATTCTCATATCATTATGTTCAACCCATGTCGCTAAACTCTCACTGGCAAAGTGTCACTTCTATACATTATCCTACTGCGTGCATATGCCCGATAGACTCTTCACTCGGTCGAGAGTTGTAACGCCCTACTTGTTAGTGATCGCAGAAGTTTCATGTGTTGTTTCATAATCAATTGTTGAGTGCAAACATTTTAATAGTTTTAAATAGATAGTATACATCTAATTATTATTAAAGCCCTTTTTTTTTTTCCTTAAAATTTTCAAAAATAATGTAATGAGTATTTTCTATATTATTGATATAGCCTTCATATTAAATTTTCCCACATTTCACTAACATCTAATGGATACGAACGAAAATTCGTATAGATATATTAACCTTTTTTTGACATTAGATCTTTCGAAATTTGTGAATAGTTGTTTATGTTTTCTGTATATATTATAAGCATCTGCCTTTACGTTTAATAAAATCTTAATGTCTGATTAAATTTTTACTAAACGATTTTATATAATTTACAATTCCTATTAAGCATACATTATCTCAAATAACCATATCCAATAAACCGCGTGCTAAACTTGTCCGTATACAAATGCGCACACAACCACACACACACACCAAACACACACGCACACACACATATATATATTTATATATATATATATATATATATATATAGCAATAGATGAAGTGAAAGAATAGAATAAGGTTCGAATCAAATTTTATTACAGTTCAATATTCAGGCAAAGTTCTTTAAAGTTCTTAACTCATGAGTTTTGAAAGAACATCTTCTCCTCAGAGGACCATTACCGCAATGCCATTAATTATTTTTTTTAAATTCAAATCCGATTTATCAGCTGTCTTCTTTAAGTTTCATGGTGTGATTTTTTTCCAAATAATAGGCTTTGTTCTTGTATGTATTCTTTAAGTTGATTGGTTCCCAGAGTTCGTGTTTTTGCTATTAATGCTCTGTCCAGTATATTGAGCTGTATTTTTATCCGGATGTTCACTAATTAAAGATCTTAGTTGCCTCTTATATCTTTTGTTGTATTAATCTTATATATATATATATATATATATATATATATATATATATATATATATATATATATATATATATATAATTATTTACAGCCCCCTTCCAGGACTAGTACTGTAAGTGTAAGGAAAATATAGCACGTTTATAATAAAAGCAATATTATAAAATTCCCTGCCTGGTTGAACACTGCACAGAGGTTGGCTGTGTTCATTTAATAGATACAGGTATTTTGCGAGGGAAAAATATATCGAATAAAAGTCGAAAATGTCTTCTGTTCGAAAGTGTGATCCTGCGGCAAGTGTTACAGTTATACCTACCTACACGGATGATTCATTGTTAACATAAAACTTATGGATATGTTGATTTTGAAAATATATATATATATATATATATATATATATATATATATATATATATATATATATATATATATATATATATAGGTTGTTCCTTCTTTTATTTAGATATCCTTACAAGGTCTACGGATCCATCACATCGAGATGGGTAGTCCTGCTCTCGTGTACTGGACAGGTATTTCCGAGCCATCGCAGGTATAATTTCTTTTTTTAAAAGGTAATTGCATATATATATATATATATATATATATATATATATATATATATATATATATATATACTAAGTTTTCACGTCGCCTCCGAGAGATTACAGGTAATTTGAAGATAAGTAACGCTCTCATAGTAAGAGTAAGACGGGGCGGGACACGCTTATTTTCTACTACAAAAGTGCCTGTAAAATAACTGTGAACGTGTTATTCTCTTTTTCTTCATTTTAGTCCGGCACAAACCAAAATAGAAACAGATAAGTAAAATTTACTAACAAAAGAAGCTAAAAATATATAAAAATAGCATACTTAAAACGATACATATAATATAAAAAAATCACCATTTTAAGATATTACATTGATACATACATACATATATATATATATATATATATATATATATATATATATATTCTATATGTAAATATAAGTTATGATATGCAAATGAGGTTGAGATGATGATATGTATAGAAATAACGACAACTTAGTGTTTGCGGGGGTTGCTTGATCTTCATCGGAGCCTTACAATCTAACTTAATATGTATTTGCCAATTCATAGTAACAACATCAGTGGTAGTGATGTTTTTCTAAGGAAGTATAAAATGTCAAGGCTAAACATGCCAGTTTTCAAATGAAAACAGATGGAAAATTAAAACGATTGCATGAATTGCGGGATATGGTTTGAGATATAATGATCTTGGTAATGATATGCCTTATGTCATGACATGAGAGTAGGAGTAAGGAGCGCGAGTCTGTATAATATGGTTACAGTAAAGCGTTTCAACTGAATTAGATGTGATTTAAAATGAGATGAGTTGGCTTCTGGCATTTTTTCCAGATCAGATTTTGAATGAAAGAATATGATTTTAATTCTTGTTAATCACCAGATGGTGAGAAAATTGATATTCCTATTGGTTTTTGAAGAGAATAGGGTATCGCTCAAACAGACTGAGCAATTTTTTATTAGACCTATTATATTTGCTGTCATGATAAGGTTTTTAGATCTGTTGCAAGTCATATATATATATATATATATATATATATATATATATATATATATATATATATATATATATATATATATATATAAAGAGACATAGAGAGAGAGAAAGAGGGAGAGAGAGAGACAGCGAGAATATGAAAATCGAGATAAATGCATACCCGTCAATTAGAACTTATCATGAAAGAATTGATGCTCGATATAGACAAGTAAAAGATGGGAATAAAGTTTGTAAAGATACAATATCTATTACGTAAATAGTTGCTTAAAACAATGTGTTCTAAATAAAATAAATTTATTAGTTTCCCTTCCTTAAGCCATGTCTTTTTAAAGAATATATCTGATCGTCAGAGGAATAACAAACACACAAGAGCGTAAGGCACACTTTCAACACACATGATTTTAAAAGATATAAAATAATATAAGCTAAATACAAATATAAACTTGTAAAATATATCTAATGCAATGAAAAGACGTTAAAAATAAATTATAAAGTCCAACGTTTAAGACGTCATAAAAAGTGTAGCGGAAGGTCCAAAAACAATTACTCCAGGAAAATTTGGCGTCAAATCCTTTCAATATTTGGAGAGGTCAAACCATTAAACGGCCTAAGTAATTCAGTTGAAAAGGTTGCAATGTAAAAGTTTAGGATGTACCTTGTCTATAAAAAGCTATTTGAGAGACTTCCATGGGCTTTCCAGATATAGTATTTATGGAGTTGACTTAAAAGTGAGATAATTGGAAATATTTTCAATCTAGGCAAGGAGATAGCAAAAAGGCCAACCTTTCTTGGCTTTACTGTCTTTGGATGTGCTGCTACAATTTTGACATTTTCGTATGAAGATTGTATTAATAAGTTATTTTAGTAATGTGGTAGTTCTGTGGTAATTCTACGGTTGCTTTCTTTATCTGTCTGTATAAAAATAAATTATTATGAATCAGCATTGTAAGACTTTTGCGATCGTCTTAATTTCCTTCTTCGCATTGGTGTTCTCTATTCCTTTTTATTAGAATGGTGTACTTACATGAATGACCTGGTGAAGACTGCCAACATCCATAATTGAAAGTAATGTTAAGGAACATACTGTTTTAAAGATTCGCACACACATGTCATCAGTTCCCTTCGTTAATTATTGCATCACTGCACCTCCAATTCATTGACATAATTTTCTGTTAATCCTCATATATCTCTTGAAATAATACATATATTTAAAGTATAATAGCATTCAGTATCTTTTTCCTTCAAAATAGTTTTAATTGTCAGCTGAATTAAACAATTTAAAAATAATATGTCTCTTCTGTTTTATTTATGTATTTAAAATGCTCACACTTAGATGTATGTTAACAGGACATTAGAATATAATATTAGTTTTTATATGTTAAAACGATGCGACAAAAGTTGATTTTAGAACAATTTATCTCAAAATGCGTAAAATCAGTAGAGTTACCTAAAATCCACCAGTATATTTCCAATTACGTGTTGCATTGCATTTCATTTTTGACAACCCGACGATCTCATTAAAATAAATTGGTGCAAAAGGTTATAATGTATGTACGAACAGAACATGTTTAACAGATTGTTATATTGATATTTTAGTCTATATTCGAGTAAGTGAAAGTGAAATCACCATTATAATGGAACATTATGTGTTTGTACGCTATTTTTAAAGCATGTGCTTTGTTGTATGATTCAGGTCGTTATCTTCATTGCGATTATGACATCTGAATACGAGGTTATGTTTTCCGATGATTTGTTAGTTGTTACTATGTCATTCTGTGCACAGCCTAGCGTCCACATCGCTTGAGCCATTATCAACCCCCTCGCCCTTGGTAAAAATATCGTGCATTGTCTGACTTAGAACTGATTTTATTTGGGGTCATTTTGTCCAAAGCTCAAAGTGAAGAAATGATTAAAGCAACACTTTTGACGATAACTTAGCTTCTGTCTAATGTAGAGACGTTACTTGGTCTATATTTCAGTCAATGTTGTCACCTATCTTATATTACTTTGACCTTAAAAGGTTTGGTCAAGATAAATATTTTCCACTTTTGATGTAGCGATCTGATGCCATCTGATAACAGTAACAATCATGCAAAATTTAAGACTGATCAAATAAATAGTTTTTGAGTTATGGACGTTTCCATTTCATAACTGCAGGAATACTACATGCAATATCTAGAAGTAAAACTCAGATAAGATTTTCGCTCATCCTTACATTGTCAGATGGATATATGCACTCTCACAACTGACTTACGTTTTTTTTATATATACATACGCATTCGGCCGACTTGATAATCATCTTTCCACTTGTATATATTGTTGAAGTAGGTAAACTTAGATATTTTGAATCTGACCTTATTTAATCCGTTAGGGTAAAGTATTATCGATGCCTGGACACATGTACCGGTATATCTAAGCGTTGCTTACTATATATCCTATGATGAATTTTACAAAATCTTTTTCAGTTCTATCCGCGATTGTGTTTTCCGAAATAAAAAAGAAACAACCGAACGAATTAATTAAAAAACAATCCGCGCGTGCGTGGTCCCCCTCTGTATGTGACTCGATGTGGCGAGTGTAAAATGCAATAAATTTTGACAATTTGGGTCATTTCTTAACCCACTATTACCCCCTAGGGGCGCGAACCAGAATATTTTTTAGGTCAAGGATGCTCATTTGATATTCAGAACAATTGCATCTACATGTTGGCCAAGGTTCAGAAAAATTGAATGGACAGATCAAACGTTATGGGAGAAAAGGGTAATTTTTCCCCATTTTGGGGGCTTTTGACCCCCTGCGGGCGCGAACCAAATTTTTTCCAAGGTCAGCGATACTTATTTTCTATTAGGAGCAATTGCCTCCACATTTTGGCCAAGTTTCAGAGAAATTGAATGGATGGATGAAAAGTTATGGGGCAAAAAATGTCATTTTTTGCCATTTCGGGGCCTTTTGACGCCCTGGGGGTCTAACCAGATTTTTTTCAAAAATTGCAGAATGTCACTTTCTAACCTGACCAAAGTTACAACTTCATGCAAAATTTCAGAGAAATTTAATGAATGGTTGCGGAGAAAAATCCGGACAGACATGCCTCAAAACATACGTCCCCTGATTTTATAAATCGGGGGACCAATAAACGATTGCTGAAGTAGGAAAACATTTCGATGTTACTGAAAATGTGTAGTCATAGATTTTGTTCACGTTTAAATGCAATCAAAAGTAATAGCATTTCATATTGATTTTAATCGACAAGCGTCATTATGTTTTATTAAAATAATGTTTTATTTAAAAATTGCTACAAGGGGAATTCAGAACAAATGCGTATACTAAGTTTAATCGAAATGACACATGTTTTTGTTAGCGATAATAAACATGGATTATAATATAAGTTTTCATTATTTTCTTTGTACTCTAGTTAAGATGACAATTTATAAGATGCGATATTTAAAAAATCAATCAAGTAAGCGATCCCTGCAGAATTGCTCATTTTTATTTCATCAGGATATATCTATATAATTTAAATACATCTTTATAATTCAGCAAAAGTATGTCACTCAGCATAAAAAACTATGGGACACAAATGTATTAAGTTGTATACAGATTTGATTTTTATCACCGAGAGTAGTTCAGGAAGTTTAAGTTTTAGAAACAAGAATCATATATAGTGTTTCAGTTTGTGTAAAGATCTAGAGAGATGAGCATATCATATGAAAGACCGCCCTAGCCTAGATATCCATATATTTCAAACTTTCTCGTATTCAAAAGAGGTAAATATGGCTAGTTTTGTTCATTATTTAGAACACAATTCAAAGTTACTGGGAATAATTTTTCTATTGTTGATGAATAATTAACTGAAAATGGTCAGGCATTGTTATTGATTAGGTCTTTGAGAACGACGCCGACCGATTATATTCTTGCCAAAGATGACCTGAAAACTCATTTGGCTTTCACTCCTCTTTATCGGGACGAAACTTGTATTATCGGGACAGCATTTAAAAGGGTGCGGTCGATTGAATAAAGGAAAACTGAAGCGGTGTAAGTGAGACGAGTTCAAAACAGTCGCAATATGAAACGAGAATGAGGAGGAAAGAGGAGTGCACGCCTGCAAAATAAGTGCATATTATTATTATTATTATCATTATAATCATTATTTTTATTATTATTATTATTATTTTTATTATTATAATTATTATTATTATTATTATTATTATCATTATTTTTATTATTATTATTATTATTATTATCATTATTTTTATTATTATTATTATATTATCATTATTTTTATTATTATTATTATTATTATTATTATCATTGTTTTATTATCATTATTATTATTATTATTATTATCATTATCATTATTATTATTATCATTATTTTTATTATTATAATTATTATTATTATTTTTATTATTATTATTATTATTATTATTATCATTATTATTATCATTATTATTATTATTATTATTATTATTATTATTATCATTATTATTATTATTATTATTATTATTATTATTATCATCATTATTATTATTATTATCATTATTATTATTATTATTATTATTATTATTATTATTATTATTATTATCATTATTATTATTATTATTATTATTATTATTATTATTATTATTATTATTATTATTATTATTATTATTATTATTATTATGTATCAACAACGCACAAGTAAATTGCTCTAAAAGACAAACCACTGCGGCCAAGATAGAAAGTGGATAATAATATCAATACTGATAGTTTCCATAAATTTCGTCGATTCTTTTGTTCAGATGAGTATAATACAAACATTTTACAAAAATAGAAAGTTGATTACTGTTCATTAAAAAGTGAATAGGTCTATGTGCATCATCTCTTTTATCCTTTTACTGGAAATGTCTACCCTCTTTAAATCTTACAAACAATCTACTTCTATTACGCTAGATATTTAAATTAAAAGAATTTAACATTACAAATATGTATCGAGCCAGTGTTCTTCTCGTCAGATAACTGTATCACATAGAGGGAATTGAGCCAGGATACTACAATATATCTATGCTTAATAGTTTTTAATAGCAGCTGTCAGTCACGTACAGCAAATATTGTTCTGCGTTCTAAAGAACATAAAAATTGTTCTTCTACCTCATTTAAATATTTTAATGTTGATCGATATTTTATTTTTGAGTGGTGATAAATAAAGCGCGGAGAAAATCCTTTATCCTAACAGTATGAAAACCTTACACTGTCACCCATAACATCTGAACATATTTTTATAGATAACAACATTCTGATACTAACCGGTAGCAAATCATAATTCAATTGTTTTCATTAGATCATTTTAAGTGGTTTTCTTAAATAATTGATTTTCAATATTTACATATTTTAGCTCATTAAAATATAGTAAAAAACGTTATTAGAATAATCATAGTCAAAAACAATAAAATAGTAATAACTAAATTCTAAAAAAAATCAAGACAAACATTGATCTTAAATCGCGTTCACATCACCAGCTAGTGAAACATGAAGGCAAGCAGTTCTGGTAATAGGGTCAACATTTCTTAATTGTTTAAATGACTAAATCCATTAACGCGTAGTACTTGCAGACAGGGTTCATTAGTTCGCACCTCACACTGTTATTTTGACTCAAATTGTGTCGAAAAATAAACTTAAATATTTAAAATTACAATATTAAGCAGATGTTTATTTTAATTTTACTTTATTTTGTCTGTAATCTACGGTAATGTGTATCCCGGGCAACGCTAGGTATGTCTACTAGTATTTAAATTATATTTAGTAGTTACAAATCAGCCATAGAAAATACAATAAATGTTCGTCTTCAGAAAAATCAAGTAGACGGACTATTTTAAAACAATGGATTCAAGCAATAAAAATATAGATAGAATTAGCAAATAAATTTGCAAAAATAGAATGAAAGACTGCAAAATCCAGACAGTATGAAGAGAAAAACGAGATTTTAAAAGCGGGAAAAAAATCGATATTTCTTATTTGAAGAAACTCTGTTCTTGTTTTTCATCATTTTTTTCTTTTAGTTTTGGGTTCTCATTGCATTAATGCTTGTGCATTTTTGTTTAATTTCTTATTTTGTGTTTTTTTATACTGTTTGCCTGCGTATTTGTTTGTTTTATTACGAACTATTTTTTATGTTTGTAGGATTGCTTACAATATCAAGATGTTGCCCACCTTGACTGATATTTATCTCTATTCAATCGATATGAATGCTTATCAGCATCTTACTTCTTTTAACCATACTATCTTCCTTGCCGATATTTGAATAAGCAATGCATTCTAGGCGTAATCGTAAAATTACTATCCGAATACATACACATGAGACACGGTGTATATATATATATATTTCCCCAAACTTTTAAAGGATATCATCGTACATTTTTCTCATTAATTCTGCTACCATGAATTACTCCCATTTACCTTTCTTTTTCTCTGGTTTCTCATTAGTTTTATCGTATTAATTTCTTCAACTTTTTTAGCACTAGGTTACAATCTATGAGAAGCAAACATATATTTACGGAAAAAAAACATCTGAAGCTTATTTTACATAAAATGTGTTTTAGTATATTTCTTTTATTGTCAGTACACAGACAGACGCGCCCACGCACACACACACACACATATATATAAATATATATAAACAAATACATATGTACATACATATATATATATATATATATTTATAAATAAATATTAATTATTTTAATACCTACAGACATCGATCTTTCATGCTAACGCAATCTTCAGTGCAGGAAGCTAATTCTCAACGCTCGGCGGGCGCGAAACCCGATCACAAATCGCCACTGATTCGTAGTCAAGAGTCTAATCCCATCAGCCATAAAGAATTAGTTAGTAATTAGAGAGGAATTTAAATGTAAATAGCGAGTCGGCGATTAGATCTACCAAGCAGCTAGAGTGATCTACGAACGTGTCCAGATCGTGCATGTAGCTATGTGTACTGCTTGTTATTAAAGTCACTCAAGAGTGACCGGCCTTTGTTGGAGGGGGCTGATAATAATATTTATAAATAAATATTAATTATTTTAATACCTACAGACATCGATGTTTCATGCTAACGCAATCTTCAGTGCAGGAAGCTAATATATATATATATATATATATATATATATATATATATATATATATATATATATATATATATATATATATATATATATATATATATATGATAAAGAGAGAAAGAAGGTTTCCGACGTAATGGTAATTGAAAACGAATACCATAACATTAATTGAAAAAGAATGCCATAAAATATTATTTATGTATTCATCAAAGATTCGTCTTTTATTATAAGACTTCCTCAGGATGATTACCATATATATATATATATATATATATATATATATATATATATAATCAATTTCTTTTAATCTGGCAGAAAATAAAAAAACGAATGAATAGGTTATAACAGTGAGGTAATTATTAATAAGAAGCTTAGCCGTTTGCCTAGGCAAAAGCGTAGTATGTGTTCCGACGCTACATTTAATTTAGCATGTCCTCGGTAAGTAAAATATGAATTATTTTTAGACTCAGGCAATTTTAATTATTGTTCCAAATCAGAGTTCCCCATGTGCGTGGAGCTGGACTTTCTCCACATAAAAATCTGAACTTGTGTCTAACTTTATCCTAATGCGTAGAAAGTATATCAAACAGAGCTCACTATCTGCAAATATAGAAATATAATGCGTCGTCGATAAATTATCGATAAAATAAATAGATGTTAAGTGTTAATAAAATTTATATTAGCAGGTAGGAACATTTAAAAAAGAAATATCGAATGGAGATAGAACGATCAGAATTGGGCATTATAAAACTACGCACACGCACACACACACACACACACACACATATATATATATATATATATATATATATATATATATATATATATATGGGGAATGAAATAGGACAAACCAACACATATTTTTCATATACTCATCAACATTTTGTCTTTATTAATTTTGGCGAGAGATAAGTAGAAATGTAGTTTTGAACAAAACTACATTTCATTTATCTCTCGCCAAAATTAAAATCATTTTTCTTCTTTTTCATTTCCTTTGCTTTATTGTCATGTTCACAGCACATTTCAATACTCCTACCCTCCAAAAATGTCACACCTGACCCCCAAAAAATCTCCCCCCCCTTCCCCTATCGCACGCTTTCGACTACTTCTTTCATACACTTACCCACCTCCGCCTATGTTCAGGTTATCTTCATTTCTTAAAATCTTGTTCTAAAACTATGATAGCACCTACATCCAAAAGACACAGAGTTCCCCCCTTCCCATCTCTTTCCCCAGCCCCTCAAGATCCATGACATACCTCACTACGACAAAAACCTCAACACCCCTCCCCTCTCTCCCACTCTAAGACAAATTAACTAACATTCACCTTTCCCCTTTTTCACTTCTTTCCATATTCATTTCTAACTTCTCGCAGCCCGGACCTTCGTCCAGCGCTCTTAGTAGTAACGGACTACTTTTCCTTATAAACCCATCATGAAAACGCAATATTTCGATGTACTTGCATGACATTTTTTCTTAAAATTATCATCCTACGGAAGTCCTACAATAAAGACGAAACGTTGATGAATATATAAAAATATCTCTTGTTATTTCTTTTCTCATTTCGCATTACGTCGGATTAATCTTATCCTTCGTTTCTCATATATATATATATATATATATATATATATATATATATATATATATATATATATATATATATATATATATAGTCTTGGAAGTTTTTCAACAATTAAAACTATATTTAAAAAAAAACAAAAACAAAAAAAAACGTTAAGCCCAAGTCGTTCAGTGGAAAATCACTCATGTAAGTTAATTAAACTTTTTCAGTTATTATATTAGTTTGCTTCTAACATTATTTATGGGATCATCAGTTGTTTACCATAAAAAACTGCTTCGGGAATTTAAATATATATATATTTATATATATATATATATATATATATATATATATATATATATATATATATGTATATTATATTTTTTAAGTAAATATTATTTTTTATTTGTTATTTTTCTTCTTACTAATTATGTAGTTTATTTTAATTGTTTCTATTTTTATATATTCATTGTTTATATATATATATATATATATATATATATATATATCGTTTGAATCCCATACAATACACCATCCTAGATTGGCTTTGGCTACTCTGTAAAAAGGGTTTGTCAGGAACACCTGACACGAGGATACTTTACCCTACTTTAGGGTAAAGTTTACTTTAAACCCTGAGCAAATATTCAAAATAACATAGTATTTGAAGCTCAAATAAGATCTCGTCAGTGTAACTATACACCAGCTTATACAGGGACGGTGCATTTTCTTCTAGTGCAGTTATCTAAAGTAACAGAACTGTGCTGGATACTCCACTAGACTAGATAAATTCTTGTCGTTGATTCAGGTAAGAAATAGTGACCAAAAATAAGTTATGATATAACATAATTTACTGGTCTATTTTGGAGAGAAAAATAATGTCATTAATTTATTTACAAACTCAACGCTTGAGAAGTAAGCGAGGACTTCAATTCAACACTCGAATATCTATGTATTTCTTGTAGAGATCAAGTATAAGCCTCGGGAATATGCACAAGGCAGGAAAAGACCTGAACAGGAATTACATTTGAATAGAAAAACAGAATCGTTACGTCGCGAACGAATCCAAATTTAACATGGAAAAGAAGAGAACTTTAACATAATGAAAAGTTCATATGATTATAAATTAATAACTTCAATGGACGACAGATTAATCTCGTTCATTGTCATATCAATATGTATATTGTATATATCATGCATTATAATAATTATTATTTTGTTTTCAAGGCTCAATGTTGGTGTGTAACTATTCGCCTAAATTAATAATTCTGCTGCAGATGTAAGTTTGCATAACAACTTTAGAAGCACTCTCTAAATTATTCAGAAGGAGGTAATCAAGGATATAAAAGGTAATTTGTACAAAATTAATTAGTATAATACTGCTTTACATGATAATTTTGGACACAGCGTAGATATATACCGTTCCTTGGACGAGTAAAATTCATTACCCGAACAGAAGTTTTGCACAATCCATTTGTATACATACGAAAAGTAAAATCTAGGTATGATCATACTAAATGAATTCCAATTTTTTGAAAATCAATCCCATGATTTTGATCATAGAAAATGTTTAAAGTCTAAATGTTAGGTATCAAAACAATTAAGAAGAAATTGAAATCGGAAAATGCTTAATTGGTGGTGAATTACTATAATTAAAATTCTATGTAAATCTGATATATTTTAATTTTTAAATGTGAGGTAATATACATATTATAACACCTAAACTATTTAAAATACCATCAATAAACGGACATTTGAAGAATATTTAATAAGTGATGTCTAATACGTTTTGTTAACATTTCACATATATATAAGATATCTAAAATTTCACGAAGGCTTACATCTCATTCTCGCCATCTTTTATAAAAATAAATAAAATTAAACATAGCAAACATTTAGAATTTTACGAATAGCAACCGTGTTCGTAAATTCATAATAGTCGATTAATTAGTTTAGGCGTGAATCCTGTACGGACAAATACATAAACATGTACATATATATATATATATATATATATATATATATATATATATATATATATATATATATATATATATGCTAGCAAGCCTTCTTGGAGGCGACAATGTCCTAAGTTTCGTAAGTTGCATAGATTAAAACAAACATCCAAGTAATTTAAAATGTTTAACCTTATTTTGGAACACACTTACAGTGCACAATGTATGCCCTATGTAAGTATCGAGCACACAAGAGTTCACTGTACGTATGGCTCAAATACTACTAAAGCCACCGGACAATAGCATCGCTATTAACAACATAAAGATGAAGAGAGAGCTGTTGTGTTTTTGACGAAGTTCATTTTACAACCTTCATTCTTTTCTCCTGCACTTTCTTTTCCTCTATCTATGCAGTCAAGTTTTAATCATCGAATTATCGCAAAGCCAGGTAATAGAGAGTACTTGCCAATGAAAACACTTCAAATATGATACACATCTGTAGATATCGAAAAATGTATATAATTAAATGTGTTCACTGTTAATTGGGGGTAAGGATAACACTCTTAATTTATTTCATTCAGAAGATAAAGTAAAACTATTAAAATACAAAATTATATCGTTATCATTTTTTTGGAGCGCTGAAAAATATGTGACTGGCGTAAATTATTAATTCTGTTCGTTTATCAATTCATCCAATTGAATCTCTAACACTCTTAATGAAATTAGGAGAAACTGTCTATACACACAATCATTTAATAAATATATCTACGGAATAATTCATTTATAATGGTTTTCTTGAACAAAAGCAAGAGTTTGCTTCATAATTGTTAAGAAAATGACATTAAAAATAGGTGGGGAATCGTTGTATTTTTATATTATTTCATAAAATCATTTATATATATATATATATATATATATATATATATATATATATATATATATATATATAAGACAAATTCCATATGAACCTGTCTTATTTATATGTGCTATGTGGTTACTGGTTGACAATCATCGAGCTGAATCTTTTTTTAAGAGAATACTAATTTAAACTGTACTGATGGTGTATGCTCAAACATATATTGACATAATCACACACACACACACACACACATATATATATATATATATATATATATATATATATATATATATATATATATATATATATATATGCGTCTGAGAGTTTACTACACTGTATGCTATTCATACCTAATGAACACTACACGGGTTTAGCTTGAAGGCATTGAATAGTTGTCAAATATGCATGCTACATGCCTTAAAAGATATTCGAAAATCGATATCTCAGCACGTTTAATATATATATATATATATATATATATATATATATATATATATATATATATGTACATTGTACCAACTGCATGATGATTAATTCGATATTGAAAATATGTTTCGAGTTTTCTTCTTCTCAGGTCGATTTTATTAAATGTTTAATATTAGATACAATTCTAAGAAAACCACCGTAAGTTCGATCGAACTTGAATAGATTCATGACGTATAAAGAGTGGTATATTTCTGATAGTATTAATTTCTCTCACACACTCCTTTTATCTAAATACATTATATATTATCTGGGTTTAAAATGACTTTGCAGCAAGCAATTCGTAGAGTATAATTCGACGAATTGCGGAATATACAGAAACACGCAGTCATATAATAAAACCCATCCACACACACACACACACACACAGACACACATGCACATACATATGGAGGTCATATATTAGTGTTAAGATAGTATTGCTGTTACGGGAAATACAGAAGAAAATAATTATTCTGTATTGTTAGCAGTGAGGCTTCTTCTCTGTATAGTGTTTGTCGTTGATGGTCTATTAAATATATTTTTGACAGGTATTATAACATTAATTTGAATACATATTTATGTTGTTTTTCTCTCCATGTATTAATGAATAAACACTTTTTATATATCTATATATATATATATATATATATATATATATATATATATATATATATATGGGAAGAGAAGGATGAAAGTAATCCGACGTGATGGGAAAATGAACAAGGAAAACCAAAAAATGGATGTTTTTTATGTGTACATCAACGTTTCGTCTTTATTTATAAGACTTCATCAGGATGATAAAATAGAGAAAGAATGTCATGCAAGCACAGATACATGTAGGGTAGACATATTGGGAAAAATAGAATGAAATAGTGGCCAACTACTGGGTTGACGTCCGTATTTGTTGGAGAAATAGAAATGAATGCAGAAAAGAATGAGTGGGGAAAAAAATGGAAGGATGGGGTGAGCCAGGACTACTGTAGCTGGTGGTAAGAGAAAGAGGTGGGGGATGAGCAGGGGTAAAGTGGATGGCAGAGAGGGAGGTGAGGAAGATGGGGGGGGTGTTTGACCAGATGGCGGTTCAAGATTGAAGGGGAAAAAGTAGGTTGGAATGTTTGTGTATGGGGGGTGTATGCAGGGAAATCTACAGTTTTTTTAAAAATAAATAAATAAAATGCAATCCATTGCTTTAAGTACGGAAGACTACAACACATGTGATGACAAATTTGCTGGAACGTTGTCAAAGATGATTCCAAAAGATTGTTTGTAGACGTTTGATTTTAATCAAGTAAGCTTTCTTGATATTTACTCCGAAATTTGCAACACTCACACAGTGTTGTAAGCAAATATTTGAGAAAAATGATCAAAATTTATTTTTTTAAATAACCTACTTTTTAAATGCATGTGTTCGAAACTCCCCTTCTCTCAAAAAAAATTACGAGGAAAAATAAGTCAAAGAAATGCAAAGTAACTAACAAATTCAACGTCTACTATAAAAATAAAAATAGATGAAAATATATGAAATATTTTCGAGTGTAATTGAAGAAGGCGGATCTGTTATTTAAAGATGCCACATCCGAAGCCACATCTTCTAAATGTGTTACAACTGAAGGCATTAAGCATTACATTGACGTATTTGAGATTAAGATCTCGACAGCGGTAATGCCCCCTTCCACACACCACACACACACACGTATACACTCGAAGGTGAACGCGTAACAATGCTGAAAAGTTCTTATTTGCCACTCACACGAATACGAATTATATATGTATATATTACAATGACTCTCATACAAATCTTGTATTGTTGCACATTAAAGAACCACAGCGAAATGGATCCCTTTGAATTAGTATAATTCGGCATAAACATTTGCTATGATTAACTCGTACTATTGGTTAAAAACATGTTGTCGGTCTCCTGAATCACAACAGATCCATTCTAAGCTATTGTTTGCATCTGACTAGACTGCCCACTCGAAAGAACTGTTTGACCACACACTTTGGTCATTTGCCACCCAATGTTGCAGTAGAAGAGTAAGTAAATCGCAAGTGCTTTCATTTATACTTATGTGTCCACTCATTATGGACGCCCTCACCCATGTTGTTTTTAAACTAGGAGAACACAAAAGGTGAATATATACTTAAAATATATAACTGTTTATGAACGCCATAAAATGTTAGGCGTCATGAATCGTAATTCCTTAAGTAATTATAGAATAAAAATCTCTATCGTTTTATAATACATACAAACATGATACAGATATAATATTCGATGCATAATCATTTATATATTTGCTTATTCAGCTCATTTACTAAATTGCTGAATCGTATTTTAAATAGAAGATTAATGATATCTATTGGATTATTAATTGAATTTAGACAAATTTATGGTATATAAATATAAATGTACACATGATCTGCTAAACCGAAGATCTCAATTTACAAAATGAAAGATATTAAATATTAGTGCATATTTAATCGATATTATATATGGGAACCTTGATTTAATTACGAATGCACGTAATCTTACGGATTTCCATGCAGTTGTCCAATGTGCAAATCCGTCTAGATTCTAGTAGGGAAACAAAATAACAGCGAGCCCTCAATTCGTTGAAAGAATAAATCCAGGCAGTAAACATCTAACCATTCTCTACCTATTCCTTGACGGGTGTGCTCTAGTTTGATTTGTACCATTGGATGTTAATCGAATCACAAATAAAATACAAAATCCATGTGCGCAGAGATACAAAGAAAACATTCCAATTTTATTGGAAATCAAGTGAAGCTGTAGGGAAACTGCGTTCGCAGGAGATGTTTAATTCAGATGCCATTTGGAAATTGTTCTTTTGCCGGTAAACTTTTGAACTCGTACATATTCACGAAATTTGTCGGAAATCAGAGATGCAATGCAAGTGAAGGCTCTTCCTTATCTCGGTAGGAAACGAAATAGTAATGAAAAAGTAAATTAAAAAGAGGGAAATAGCGAGAATCTGGTATGCAATCTCGATATGCGTTTCCGGCTGAAATAGAAGAAATGTTTCTAGGTTAGATGTCGTGTAGCGTAAGCCTTGCACTCATCATAAAATTTGCATTAGGTTTATCAACTCGCTAAGAAAAGCTGAGTTGTATCAAACTGAGTGGGATAATGGATACTATGTAATAAGCTATTCTGAGTTCAAAACCTATCGGATTTTTTTCTGGTCTTATATATTGTTGGAGAATTGTATGAACCCCTATCTCCCTTCTGACATGGGTAAATAGCAAACACTGTTAATGAATCGTAAGTAACTAGATAATACCAGCTCTTTGATCGATGTTGGTGCAGTACCTGGGTAAGTCAGTAACCATCTTTTCTAGATTCAACAATTTTAGAACTAATACGAAGAAAAATAGTTGTGAATTTCTCTTGAAAAATTACGCTACTTGGGATTTGCATGAGAGAGTAAGTAACCATGATTATGTATTTACGTATTGTTTTGATTGAGAAGAAACATTAGAAAGTATTTTTTTAAGTAAAAACTAATTCGCTTTGAACTAATGCATTAATATTTACATTTGTCGGATTATCAAACTGAAAAGTTCAGATATTTAAAACATATATATGTTCGTAACATTTACAATGTAATTATTTTGTGTTATTTTTTAGTTCATACAACACCTTGTAATATTATGAGGGTTGACGAGAATAAGGATAACATAAAGCGTAAAAACTAATCTGTCTTACTCTCAAGCTAACAATATTTTTATCCATTTATATATTGTGATCTTCAAACATAGGAGAGTTCATTCTCTATGCTGAGTGGAAAGGGAGGTAATTTCGATTACAGCACACACCCCTTTCAGTTCATTAAGAGAGTTTCTTTGGTGGTCGAACTTTCTAACCACTCATGGTGTAAACTGCTGGTCTGGGACTTCCAGAGTTGGTAGGTGAAACATCTCGGTACACCGTGAACTTGGTCTCTGGTTCGGTGAGTTGTTCTTTGGAACTGTCATAGTCGCTATACTCAGGAATATCTCTGGGTATGTTTGGTAATGTCGACAATTCAGTCGGTGTAGCTACCTGAGGAAACTTGGTATGCTCACTTCTATTGCGAAGATGACTTCTGTTTCGCCGAAGTAGATCTGATGCCGTCTTGACCAGTACTAACCTTGGTGATAAAGTCTTCACCACTTTGGCTGGACTAGTTTTGGGTGTCTTTAACATAACTGACTGTCCTTCAGTTACTGATGCACGTTCTCTAGCTCTATGATACTTGTCAAAATTAACTTTTTGTTTAATTTTGAGTTTAGAGTCTGCATTTCTTACTTTCTCAACATTTAGTTGTCCGATTACACTTTGTTGAGACAGTGCTTGAATGCGAGTCTTCAGTTTCTTTTCATTAAAAGTTCTGCAGTATTCTGGTCATGTACTGCGATAATTTTGAACAGGTTTTTAATCGTCTTAATCACACGTTCTGCTTCTCCGTTTCCTTGTGGATAATGAGGGCTACTTGTGAGGTGAACAAAGCCAAAATGATCTTAGAAATGCAAGAACTCTTTGGATATAAACTGGGGACCGTTATCGGAAACAACGATCTTGGGAATTCCGTATCGAGTAAATATTGACTTGCAATTATCCACAAGATATTTCTATCTACCTGGAATAATAGTCTACGGCTATACATTTATCTGTGTCCGTTGTTTAAACAAGTCAATTACTACCTTTGGCCATGGGTAATCAGGTAATTTTCTGGGCTGTAGAGGCTCTGGAGGATATTTCCTTTCCTTATCACATATACTGCATTCTCCTATCCTCTCAGCAATTTGCTTGGAAAGGTCTGGCCACCAAAGATTTTCCCGTGTTAGTGCTCTGCACTTGACTATACCTTAGTGTCCTTCGTGTAGACGTTCCAAGGTGTTTTTTAGTTAGTCTGCTGAGATGATCAGTCGGTTTTGATACAATAAGAGTCCCTGGTAAACTGAAAGGTATTGCCGTACAAACCAGTAGGGTATCAGTTCAGGGTCTTGTGTTGCTGCTTCAGGCCAGTGGTCCATCTTGAAAAAGTTGATAATTTGACTGCATATTTTATCAGAGTTTATCAGAGTTTTGCTTCTGCCTAATTTCTCCCAGTCGTCTATCACTCACGGATATGTTCTCTATGATTGAACGGACGAACATGTATATCTCTGTCTCCTGATGGAACTCATTTTGTTTGGTAGGCTTCCAGGAGTCCTGGATAAAGGGTATGTAGTAATGAGATGTTTGCTTGCTGTGTGTGTAATCTCGTAAGTGAATCTCATTAACCGCATGCTAAACGTTGGATGCTGAGAGTCAGTACATCAAGGCGTTTGGTTTTCATCAGTGGATGTAGAGGCTTGTGATCTGTTTCTATTAAAACTTTCGAATTCCTATAAAAAAATTTGCAAACTTCTCACAACACCATGTAATTGCTAATGCTTCCTTCTCGATATGTGCATATATTTGCTCTGTTTCAGTGAGAGATCTTGATGCATAAAATACAGGTCTCCAGTCATCTCCTTCCTTCTGAAGTAGTACTCCACCCAAGCCATAAGATGATGTATCTGCTGAAACTCCTGTTGGTTTGTCAGCACTATAATGTATTAGTACTAGTGCAGAGCTAAGTATCTTCTTCAGAGTCTCAAACGCTGTTTCCCGAGGCTAGTCCCAGATCCATGTTGTTTCTTTTTAAGAAGATCCCGGAGTGGCTTTGTAATTTCTGCTAAATTCTCAGCGAAATTGCCAACATGATTTGCCATGCCAAGTAAACGTCTTAGCTCAGACTCATGTTGTGGTCTGGTCAATTCTATAATGGCCTTCACTTTTTAGGGATCAACTCTAATTCCTACTTTGGATATAACTTCTCTAGCAGAGAATATAAATTTTTCATTTAGTGTTACGCCTGCTGCTTTCATTCTTTGAAGTACCATATGTACTCTCTGGTGATGCACTTTTTTAGTTTTTCCCACCGATTTGAACATCAGCTATATTGCAAATGACCCCTGGTATTTCGGACACTATTTGCGACATTTCCCTGTGGAATATTTTCTGGTCCGGAGCTTATTCCAAATGGTAGACGCAAATAGCAAACTCATCCAAAAGGAGTTATGAAGGGTGTTGTTCCTGTGAATCCTTATGCAGAACTATGTGGATAAACCCACTGTTACAATCAAGCTTTGTGAACACTGTGGCTCCATCAAGCTCATCAAGTAGTTGATCCGTTGAGGGAAGTGGACAATTTTCCCTTTTTACACTTTCATTTAGTTTTGAGAAGTCGACACAAAGTCTGACACTTCGATCAATTTTCGGGACTGCTACAATGGGAGCACACCAGTCTGTTGCGGACTTCACTGGACGGATGATATATTTTTTTCCAAACGCTTCTACTCTTCCTGTAGGAGCAGTGATTGAAAGAGGTTGAGCCGTCTCATCCAAATGAATCTTATAAAGATGCTTTAAGTTTCCTAGGCCTGTGAATAAACTGGGGAAGTCTTTTATAAATGTGTACCGTCGCTTTTCACCTTATTGATTTTACTAAATATTTTTAAAGCGCTGATTGCTGCTCCACTCAATAATCGTTCGGCTAAATCTTTCATAACGTATAATTGCCTTGCAAATTTTTTTTTATATAACTAAGTGTGGTGTCAACTGTTCCTATTTTGTGTCGAATTCGTCCATATAAGCTTTTGCTTATCGGTTTTACGATAGGGGAATTCTTCCTCAAGAACCTGTCTGGCACAACAGTCACATCTGCGCCGATATCTAATCTTAATTTGATGACTTTGCTGCAGACTTCAGTACTTACTTCTACCTTAGCTTGCCATTCTTCTTCACTAACTGTATTACATACAACAGTTTCTAGGAACTGGGTTTCTTCCTCAACTCCCCTTATTTTCGTGTTACTTTTGCAGAAAGTTGCATAGTGTCCTATTTTTGAAAACTTTCCATATCTTGCTTGCGAGGCGAGGGGGTCTTTTCTGTTGTGAAATCCATGCATTCCACACCGCATACACTGTTTTCCGTCATCTTCCCTTTCTTCCTTTTATCTCTAAAGGATTTTGCAACACGGCTTGATTGTTGATCTGTTGTTTTCACAATCGAGTATATTGTTTTGGTTTGAAGTCTTGATGATTCGTGTGCTCTACATCAGTGCTCTTCAAACTTTTTTTGTCGCGACCCCTTTTTGGAAAAAAATTTTTTTCGTGACCCACCAAAATTTTTTATAAATAAAAAATAAGTTTGAATATTATTTAAAAAATTCCATAGTTAGAATTTTGGCGACCCCCTTTCTATGGTTACGCGACTCCCCTGGGGGTCGCGACCCCCACTTTGAAGACCCCTGCTCTACATATCTGTAGGCACTTGTTGAGGGGTAGCTTTTTGTCGGTTTAATATTTATCTCGCATTGAATCATCGTTAACCCTCACCACAAATTGGTCCTTAATGAGTCTGTTAGCTGTACAAAATTGCAGTTTTTTGTAAGTTGGCGCAGAACAGCTATATAGGACGCTATGCTCTCACTGTGATCCTGTTTCCGAAGGGAGAATTTATAAGACTCATATGCTGCATGTGTCTCACCAACGAAAAATTAATCGAATTTCTTTATAACTTCGATTAAATCTGTCCTATCTTCATCATTGTCAACATAGTGCCTTTCATAAATATCATAACAAGATACGCCAATAGTTGCTAGAAATACTGAAGTTTGATATTTAGTATCGAGTTCATTTGAGAGTCGACTTGCAACAGAATAACTTAAAAACCCTTCTCTTGAATTTTCTGCCAATTGCTCGCTATATCTCCCGAGAAGACATTTTATCTGGGGACGGTATATTTGCAGAAAATTTTCCTGAAGCAATTTCGTTGAATAAAATGATTCTTTACGATTCTTCAATTTCTTCTAAATTGGAGGCATTGAGCAAAGTAGCATTCATTCCAAACTATGGCGACTGTAGCGACCAGATTTTTTCTAGTCTCTTTCTGCATAAAGGGATGTCTGTTTCAAGGATTTAGACTTAAAAATTAAAATCACGGAAATAAGATTATCACGTACGTCAGCCATAAACCCAAAATTGTTTTCCGTAAAGCTTTTCGATATTTTACACAGTAGTGATGGAAACCTGATAACTTTGAACGAGAAGAGCGAAAAAGAATTACAGATTCCTAACGAGGGTACGCATCTTAGTTCCTCATAAAAATAAAACGCAATTAACTTTCAAGCCTTTAGAACAAAATAAGAGCCTAAGGGCTTCCATATTGCCTAGTGAACAGATTTCCTCTCAGTCCAGGTTTTAAGAATGAGCTAGTTTTGTCCTCAACATCAATAACTAGATTGATATATCAAGCAAGTCAATGGAAAAGATGCAAACTATCGTACAAATAACTTTCAACTGTAGAATCTTTAGCACAGTTCCGGAGAGATGTGAACCTGTATGTATTCGTAATTTCACCGTATTGGCCGTAATCGTCCCACTCGTTTTGCTGGTAAAAAAGTTGTTGTTCAGTTTAGTCAGCGCTGCTAGAAATAATTCTTATTCCAAGTAGTATCACAACTGCAGTTTATGAAAAAACAACACGTGTATTTCTGGGATGTAACAAACAAAACTTGTCTTCTCCTGTTTAATTACAGACTTGCAACATGAGATCCTTGCCCGGGCAGAAAAAGCCCAGCACAATCTTTATGCTACAAGACCATTTTACCTGAGCAGGCACCCAAGTATCAATCGCCTCCCAGCGCACAGGAAAACAAACTTCCTGTCATGCCCAGTGGGCCTGGTCCCATCTTCCAATACCCTGTGGTACTTTTCCTAAACCGGAAATTTTGGACTCTATTTACCGGTCACTATCTGACCACCTAATCACTTGCTACTTCTGATATCCATTGGAGATAACGGCCAGACAATGGATTATAATGGAGACAATCTGTGAATATTCCAATATGAAGCCTTGTCTTTACGATGCACTTACTTGATTTTAAAAGGGGAATACATTTTTGGGTGACTCAAAATCAAATCAAAGATATTTTCACTTTCTTCTGTGCCCCCCCCTCTTTACCTTTCGCCGAACATCTACTATCTCCACGACTGCTATTTGCATGCACAATATGCACCACATGCACATTTCTTAAATATATTAAAGCTTTAATATGCCTTAATACCAAATTAAACCGGTGTCAAATCTTCGTTTTCCAGAAAAGTATGATTTCCGACGAAATAGTTGACTAGATCTGGAAACAGCCGATAGAATGAATTTTCAGAACCAAACAACGGCTGAAATGCTACATCACTTTCTTTGTAGTTCTAAATAATGACAAAGTTTGGCATTTTATTTAAAATTCGGGAGAAATAAATGCCTCATTCCTGGTTCTTTATTCCAAGATAGAAACTTTCAGGACTATTTACAAGCCTTCAGAATCAACGATGTTATTATTACTGTAGGTCTGTTGGCACTATTTTTATTCCTTCAGGTTACAGACCGTTTCAACAAATGCACACCTTGCGGAATCACTATAAGTTCCAAGTGATGCCATCCTGAATTGTTATAACCCCTAGTGTTATTACAACTATCTCGGAACAACCAATATCAGGGTAGTCCCGGAGGTTCACACATATATGCATGTATCTAGAACTCTTGAGTGGCAGAAATACGGATCCGCTTATTTACACGCGTGTGCATGCCCCTTACAATAAGATGTGCCTAACGTCCTTATGCTTATTTGTATATAGGACAATCAATTATTATTAAACACTATAATGGATCCATCGAAGAGATTAAATGAAACAATTTATTGCCATGAAAATTTAAAAAAAACACTTCTAGGATGGTAGCGAAAAAAAGAGAAAATGCATTTAACTAGATCTTGTTGCATCACATAGAGTCTCTATTTCTATATTATAGATTTTGTAACGAACATCAGGGTAAGCATAATATCAATTGACTACACTTACATCCGTCCATCTACAACTAGTACAGATGCTACATTAGGTCGGAGGGGAAAAGTTCTTCACAGCGTGACAATTCCACAAATATATCAGTGACGATTATGATGCCAACTCCCACCATCATTGATTGTTGACTGTAAGTGTCTCATAATGGACAGAACAATTCCTTTTATGTATGAGAAAACTATCTTATGACAGTCTGTTTACAAAGAGACCAAGGAAAAATTAACAGACGTGTATTTCCCCCCTAATCCAATAAGTGCAACTGATATATGTATGGCAATCTGCGTATAAAGTGTACAGGGAGCTATGTATGCTTATGCGTTCCTCCTTAAATTTACTCCTCGGTTCGTTCAAAATGAGGTGTATTATTTAACTGCTAAACCCGTATGATCTGTGTGCGTGACTGTATCGAATCTGTCTACAATTATAGAGTGTACAAGGCAATTACTTACAACCTCGAAAGTGCTATCCCAGAAGCTGATTCAAATATTACATTTATATTCAGCAAGTCTTGACTTGCTTCTAAAGCAATTATCAAGCATAACCTAAATCCAATTTCTTTTTAGGAACCTAAAAGCTCTTTATAATAGATGAATAAACTAAGAACTCAAGGGTATAGAATCTGCTGTATCGCTATGTATTATTCTCTGTCAAGTATTCTTAAACATTTGCCAAAAGCCAAACGTTGCAGAGTACCTACAACTACAGGATATCGAACATAATTAGTTTCCGTTCACAAAGGTTTGGATATAGGTTCTATAATTTCTGAAGAGCTTTTATTGAATCTCGTTAAATGAAGATGTTATCATTGCCCTTAATCGAGTCAACGTCCTCTGAACATGGGTATACCCATTGTTCTTATAACTTTCACTAAACACTCATTTGCAACTTTGGTGTCGGTAAAATAAAATTAAGGAGTCAGGTTTTAAGCAGAAAGATGCTGATATTCGACTTCTTGCTCAGGCTTAGTATTTGACAAAATCTTCGACGCAAAGGTATATTTCAAATTTTACCAAATTTATTTTCAACTTTTTGTCAATTAAATTAGTTAAAAGCTTATATTAAGAGCAACGTAATACATTATGAATTCATATTTATTAGAATCTGCGCCGATTAGTAGAGTTTCAGGATGAATTATGTCTGCCATAAAAATGTATATTATACATCATATGAACAAAGTTCAAAGTATATTAGGACCAATAGTACAAGGGATATAGGATTTTTTAATGAGTCTTGACTGAGATATATCATCCAAGCAATTTATTGGGTTTACGAACATAATTTTATATCTGTTTATCGAAATTATATCTACTGTGTCGAAAGAAATTTTGAAAGTTCATCTATTATAAAGAGTATTAGAATAACAAAAAGACTAAGTATGTTATTTTATTCTATTCCCGTCATTTAGAGTTCTGCTATCAAATATAATCATTGCATTGGTTATGCCTGTAAGTATACATATCGATTTCAAATAGGGATTTCAGAGATTAAATTATTGTCTAATTATGAGATATTGATGCTTATCAATACACTTACCTGGCGCTAGCTCTCCTTAAAGTTGTTAAACATTTTTTATTCGTGTGAAATCTGAAAACTCGCTCTTTCCGATGTACTTCCAGGTCGTTAGGAGGAAAATGTAAAAAGCTGCACGTGAAACATTGTTTTGGTATAATTACATTGGTTTATATCGATAGGTTTAAAGAATAGTTTTAATCTAAAAATTCAAAAATATTACGATGAATCTACATCTATGAAGCAATCTCTCCCAAATCCGAAGGCGTGAAGTGATATAAGATGCGGACATATTTCCGAATCAAGTGATATATGATAATACATATTTCTGACACTCCTGCATTATTATGGTTAAACGGAATTCGACCGGTAAATTTATATTTTAAAACTTTGTTAAAAAGCAGACATCGGTGTTTTATTGTTTTGAGGATGAACTACTGATGTGAGTATTAGCAGGAAATTATTGTTTTAGTACAATTTTGTTTCGCTCGATGGTATACTAGCACGACTACCCGGCATTGCCCGAAGCATGGACAACAAAATATGAAATATAAAAAAGTGTGTACAACATATTTCTAGTTTCTCTCCTCTTTCTCCTACCCTCTCCAACTCTCTCCTTTATCCTCTTCAAATCCCTTTCTATCTCTTCCCCTCTATGATTTCCTATCATCTCCACATCCCCAGTTAAGAAGGAACCCCCCTCCTCCGACAGACGACAGAACAGATATTGCACTTTGATTATAGCCCGAACGCCAAAATACTGTATTTTAGTTCGAGTTTCAGACGCAATGTCGATGAACGAAAATCGCACTTTTGTTCCTGGTGAACATAAGCGAATCAAAATTAAAAGTAAGATTTCCATATTCTGTCCGGTGCAATGCTGAACACGAATAAATCAGCTTTACTGTGTAATTCATTGTTTTATAGGTATGTAACACAAAATGTTCTAGACACTAATTGTATGTTATTGCTCCAGTTAGTCAACTATCATATATGTCATCTTGAAATTAGAACAAAACAAAAAGAGCATTGCAAGAAAAACATCGGAAATCAGAGAATAGCGTGTAAATGCTTATAAATATTCAGATTAGTGTTTATCATAATAATGGAGTATTTCGTATAGTTTTTGAAGATCAAAACGTTTCGCAATGTGTGTTTCCTTCAATTATTAAGTAGGTGTGAATACAATTATTTTATGGGGTAAACATGAGGAAATTAAAGAAGAATTTCAATCTTTTAAATCAAAGGAAAACGGAATATGTGATTTCATCCAGTATAAACAAGCAAAAAACTCCGAGCACACACATACGCATATATATATATATATATATATATATATATATATATATATATATATATATATATATATATACATATATATATATATATATATATATATATATACAGAGAAATAGTGAGAGTAATAGACAATGACTGTTAAGTAGTGACATTTTTGGTTCCCTTTTGCGTAAATTATAAAGAAACAAGTAAAAATCGATTCGAAGTAAATAAAAAAAATGATGTTAAATCCAAATGATTACGATTATTTGTATTATTTATAACTTATATGTTTAACTTTTCAATTATTTTTTCTCTTAAGTTTTTCGATGGAATAAGAACACTATAAAATGATAGGAACGCACATGGGAATATTATAACCTGAAAATTAGTATGCAAAATATGGCTAAAACAGGTATTTCTCTTAAAATAAGGAATAAAGAAAATATATGAAAGAAATATGAATGTTAGACGCATTTAAATGTTGCAGCCTGACAGGAACAAAACGTCTATGCACTGAGGAAGCCTACTCGTGAAAATCAATGATATTGTGTGTATGATATAAAAATGTATTTGTTTACTTTTTGAGATTGGCAGAAAACATTCTATGCACATTAAAGTGTTTTGATGACTATATGGAATACTGTTCTCTGAATAACTATAACTAATAGATTATAAAGATAGGTATCGCTAGACACAACTTTCGTTAGTTTTACTATTCATCAGTGTAGCTAGACTACACGAGATTTGATACAGGGATCTTTGTAATTGATAATATATATATATATATATATATATATATATATATATATATATATATATATTAATTGAATGACATAATAACATGAGAAATGAATCAGATTTTGTTAAAGTTAAAAATCAAGGAGTGATATTGCGTCCTTAACTCATGAGTTTTCAAAGAAAATCTTCTCCTCAGAGGACCATTACCGCAATGACATTACTACAGGTAATAAAATTAAGCTTTAAAAATATATAAACTTATATAAGAAAATATATATATAAGTATATAAAACATATATATTATATTATATTATATACTTTTATATATTTTTTATATATTTTTATATACTTTTATATATTTTTTTATATATTTTTATATATTTTCAAAGCTTAATTTTATTACCTGCTTAATGTCATTGCGGTAATGGTTTTCTGAAAAGAAGATTTTCTTTGAAAACTCATGGGTTAAGGACGCACTATCACTCCTTGTTTTTGAAGTTTAATAAAATCTGATTCATTTCTCATTGTATTATGTCATTCAATTAATATTATTGTTCTATACACTATATTGAGTTTTGTTTTTATCCTGATAGTCTAGACTGGTTAAATATATTATTTATATCTTTAAAGTATTATCTTACTCTCTCTCTCTCTCTCTCTCTCTCTCTCTCTCTCTATATATATATATATATATATATATATATATATATATATATACTAGTAGTATACACGTCGCGGGACAGGTATAAACAATAAATACAGCATGAGTTTTAAATCTTATTGTGGGTACTTTCGTTGATGACTATGGTACGGTATCGGTAGCACCCATTTAAACAAATCTAATATGCCCACGTTACACACCCTGTTACCTAGTATACGTATTTGATATTGATAATAATTTATTCAATTTTTGATGATTTTACGCGGCAATCATATAGTATTGCCCCCCCCCCCCACGAGCGCACCGATACTTTTAAAAATGTATTACTGAATATGACTCAAGGTAGCTAGCTTGAATATCCGTCTACTGAGGGCCAAGGCTCGCAAATTTTGAGCTAGTCTTTACCTTCAGCATCTCGGAGTGAATATATGTTGTATACAGGAGATCCACTTGAGTTCAGGTGATTATCTGGGTGCGCTGACTAAGGAGTTCCATGTCTATTCAGCGTACTTCGCTCGTCGCTCGAGAGGTGCTTCCTTGCTAGTAATACGATCTCTAGAGGCGCCGTGAGACCCTTGCTTCATAGATACGGAAGAAAGGCTTTCTTTTCTAAACATGACTATAAAGGATGAAACATTTCCGTTCATTAGAGTTTATCACCCATATTGCTCCCTTTTTTCCAAGGATCGAGCCGTTCTGGAATACAACTCGTACGATTATCTCAGAAGGGGACTGAAACGCGGTCCTGGATACCGATTAAGATCGCAGGGGTCATAGTTCTAGGTGTACGAACTCAAATCAGGATCCTAAAGGATTCAGTTAATTTCTCGAGAGGTTTGATCTTATCGATAGGTTTCGGAATGAGAAGACTCGTGATGTAGAATAGATTTAGACAAATAGACGCGGTAAAATCTTCAAGTTATATTGACCGGTTCATAATTAGGAGAGTCGACGTAGGATTATTAGAATGTCTAAGCTACCATACTATAGTTTATTCGGATCATCAATTTATTCGGGTTGCATTAAACTTAAACAGACCTAAGTCTAAGTAAAGTTGGTTACTGGAAACTCAACACTTCGTTTTTCGATGTGAATGGCTACAGGAAACGGTTAATATTAATCTAATAGCGGGGATTAAGGAAGGCTATAATTCTGAACAAGAACTGGATTAATTTTTTTTAAGACATAAAGTCCTCTACCACCGACTTTAGCCAACGACTCAATCTAACAACTATGGCAAGTAAAGTGACACTAGGAATACGATTGGATCGTGCTGTGAAGGCGGGGGTAGTAAATGTAAATATAGTTACAGCCGAGCTGGTCTTTTTATGCTAACAACGAGTATGAAGCTTTATAGTTGTGATTAGATTTACAAATGCAAATGCTCAGGAAGCAACAAATATGGCCGCTGAATTACGTGCAGATGGATGTCGTCACGCTAGTAACTACATGCGAAAGTATCTTGAAGGCGTTTCGTTCTCACTTCCAGGACCTTTTTACCAAGGAACCTGGTCTGTCTTAGCACATTTTGATCCTAACTTACCCGACCTCGCTCGGCTTGAGGCGACCGAAGCGGTTATGTGCAAAGGTTGCATAACAGAGTAAACAGTCTACGAAGCCCTTAGACGGGTCGGCCTGAATAGGTCTCCTGGGATCGATGGTTTTGCCTACGAAGTTTATTTTAAGCTGTCGTTCATTTTTGTTCCATAGCTGACAGTTTTGTTTAAATCGTGATTTACGAACGGGTCTATTCCCAAATACTTTACCATGGAAATGTTGAAGCTGTTACAACAAAAGCAAACATGGTGGGAATGGGATAGATAATTTTCGGCCCTTAACGATGCTAAACGTGAAGTTAAAGATGTTGGCCAAGGTTTTGGCAACGTGTCTTCAGTTTGTTTTGGCTGGTCAAAGTAGCCTCGAACAGACTTGTGCTGCAAAAAACGATGGCAATTAATGGTAACGTGCACTCGATACGTTTCATCATGGATAAAGTCGACACAGATAACGCGCTGATAAATTTAGATCAGTCCAAATCATTCGATAGAGTGGACCATCGTTACTTGGAGGCTGTTTTGTCCGCGGCCAGTTTTTGGTTACCTAATTCGCGCTTGGATTCGCCTCTTGTATGCGAACACCAGTGTGCTGGTAGAGGTGAATGGTGTTAGATCGAGACCCTTTCGAATGATCTCGATTAAATCATCAATGATGCTCTATGTAATTGTCTTCAATCCCATTCTTCATAGGCTAAGGAATTACTCTGACAAGTGCTTGCACCACGGTAAAGTACCCGCATATGCCGACGACGTAACAATGCTTGTAACGAGCAGTGCTGAGATTATAATCGTCGACAGAGAAATCAGAATGTATGAAACGGTAAATGGGACAAAATCAACGGCGACAAGTACGGGAGCTTTCACATTTATCCCTGCAAGGTCCCTTTGGCTGAACTGACGGGCCTTGCAAGTTACTCAGCGTCTGGTTTGGTCCGGATCCTCAGCTAGAGAAGAATTGGTCGGAGATGCTGAAATCGATGCGGAGCGCAACTGGCTTGTGGACTATTAAAGGAGAGAACGAAATTGTGTGTCTCAAACACATTTATCCGATCATCGTATATCGTCTATTAGTACTTCGTCTCCCGTCGGATAGTCTGCTTGAAATACAGCTGCTCTTTTCAAGTGTGTGTGCCTTAATAGAGCACCTATGGTTCCCCGCGAGATCTGTTATCTACATCTTTCTGAAGACGGGCGGTGTATGCTTAGCGTTTAGATTCGTAAAGATATGCTGCATCTTTACCACATAGGTCGAATGTTGACACCTGGTGAGGAAAACGGTGGTTTCTAGAAAAAAAACACTAAGAAGTTCTTTCCGGCTTTGAAAAGTGTGCACTCGGGTGAGAGCAAGGCACATATGTTGCCCCGAGGCGTATGCTTTTTATCGCGAGTGTCGATGAACTTTGAAATTCCTTTTAAGGGTGAAAGAAAGCCTCTCTAAAACCCTGATATTTTCTTGATGGGCATTATACCTAATTATGGTGAGCGGAGCTGATCGAGATGATAGGATTGAGGAATTCGGTTAAGCGAGTTGGGAGTTACGCTCAAGTTGGTCTCCGATAATGACGAGGCATCCCTGGTCTGGCTAATGATAAGAAATGCACTCTGGGTTGGCAAGAAACTACACTTAGCTGGCTTTGTGAATGCATCGACGTGTGTGCGTTGCGGGGACGGTGATAAGACGATAAGTCACGCCTTCGTTTCTTTGTCGCACCATAGTGACACTGATCAGACAAAAAGACGGATAAACAAAAACGTTTTGTGTTACTGAGTTTACTAGCGGTAATGAAGGGTGTGTTATAGACAACACGTTGGAAAATAGCCTACAAATGTGAGGCATTCACTCCTCTCAGCCTTATTACAAGTTTCAAGTATTATTTGAAAGCCCGTATTACAGACTCCCTTATTGTTGTTGTTGTTGTTGTTGTTATTTGGTCTCGTTTGATTTCTGCCGACTTTAGCCGACGACGTAACCTGGAATCTATGGCAAAAAAAGCGACACTAGACGTGCGATTAGATTAGGCGGTCGGGGTGGGGAATAGCACAAACGTAATGATAATTAAAGCGAAACTGGCCTTTTTGTCCACCATCGATCACCAGTCTTCAGTAGTTAAACTAGGTGAAAACAAATTCCTCAGGAAGCAAAAATAGGGCACTGAATTGCGTGTAGAGGAGCGTCGACGTGCTTACGGACCGACATATCACACGTGTCACAATGCCGGATGGACGAACCGTGACCACAAACGAATATATTCTGGAGGCGTTTCGGTCTCATTTTCTAAATCTTTTCACCAGGGAGCCCGGAATGTCACGACTGCATTTCGACCCCTATTTAGCCGACTTTTCTCGCCTTGAGACAATCGAAGCGGCTATGTGTGAAGGTTGCATGACTAAAATAAGGAGTCTTAGAATCCTTGGATCAGGTCGGCTTAGATCGGTCTTCGGGGATCGTTGGTTTACCCTACGAGGTGTGTTTGAGGATATCGCACATTTGTGTCTCCTTGCTGACAGTTGTATTTAACTGATCGTTTAGGAATGGGTCTGTTCCTCAGTACTTAATAAGGTCTATTCTGTAACTTGTACGCAAGAGCAAATATGGTGGGGATTGGGTAAGAAATTTTTGGTCGATACTAAAATTAATTGAACAGAACCTTATTGAACATGTTTCACCTGGGGGTAACAAGTGAGCATCACTCATTGTAGTTTTGAGAAAGTCAGACGGAGACATACGTATATGTGCAGATCATAATTAGGCGTAAACTACTAAGTTTGTTCGGCTTCGTATCCTATACTTACAAAAAGAAATAAGTGTCACTGCGATTTTTAGTCCCTATTTACATTCATCACAACAAGGGCAGAGTATGACACAGAATATCCTCCTCAACCCCAAAAAGAACTCTGTATCCGAATAGAAATTTAAACTGCCTAAGTCTCGAAGGATTTTTCTTCACTGACAGAGGATAGAACATGTGTCGATGGGTAGTCATAAAAGTTAAACTTTATATAAATTCAAAAATACATCATGATGTTCTATTAAGACAAGCACAACGTTTTATTTTATGCGGAATTTTTAATTGTGTTAAATCTATATTTAAAATATTAAAATAAAAACATGTATTTTTATATTTAAGATATGCTTACAAAGACAGATTTTGACATCTAGAATTTTAATCTAAATTAGATATTTATAGTTCTACCTTTAAGTCACTAGCAGACGTCTATCTTGAAAACGACATGAACAACATTATGTTTAAATACCAAATAAAAAAAAATGAAATAATTTCAGACATAAATGGCAACCGTCATCCATGTGTAGCGTGTAACCGTCTACGTCGAACTGTCTCGCTTCTCTGATTATCACTACCAAATGTGACGTCAGCAAAAATTCGAGCCTCAATAGAATTGTTTTCTCTTTACGAACGTCACCTTATAGCATCTATGTGTATTTTATCTAAAAAACAGCGTATTTCTAGAGTATGATTCTGGAACATATTCCTGTTGTGAATACTTTAACCGGTTTATCCATGTTATCATGACATGTAGTAGTAAGGCGTCTCATCAAGTGTATTTGTGTATTATTAGCATTTCTTTAAATATATGTTTGTTTCTTTCACATTAAATTAGAATGAAAGTAGAATTATATTGCGATCCTCAATTTATAGTTACTGAATTCATAGTCATCATACCTCATCAAATCTTTCGGATACCACAAATGTTAAAAATATTTTTTTAAATTTAAGAACTTACCCGATTAATATTTAGATTATAAGAATGGGTGATTTCGTAATGTATGTTTGATTTAAATTGATCCTCATACGGTATGAGATGATATTCCACCCGTGTAAGTGGTCACTTTATGTTAAAATAACATAGCGAACTTTACATGCTCCGTAGCTATAAGGAAGTAGTTATTTTTTAAACGTTTTATGAACTTATAAGGTTTCGCTTAATCGAGTGTACCTTAAGAAAAAATATGTAAGTAATTTCTATCATAAAATATGCTTAACAAAAGCGTCTATCTATGTAAAATTATCACACTAAATATTACGAAATTGCAAGGCGAATGTAAGTTGTTTTTATTTTAGTTGTATTTAGCCTAAGTTCAATTTTTTTTTAATTTGGTCACCCCAAACAAGGCCAGAAGCCACTGTAGACGTAAGGGGCTACTGAGAAAGAAAGAGGAGAGAAGGTTGGGGGGATCAACCTAAATTGGGATCTGCGCAGCGAAATGTCTGTTTACATTAGTTTTAAATTTCTGCATGTCTGTACTGTCGGGGAAACAGGGGGCAGGGAGGGAGTTCCAGAAACCAGCAGCACGAGGAAAGAAGCTATTTGAGTAGAAGGCTCTCCGACATCTGGGAACCTCCACAGTGAATGAATGAGATTTAGTTGTTGTCGAGTGTGCCTAGAGAATTTACGTCGAGGGGGCACCAGGGTAGCCAATTCATCGGAGCATAATCCATTGAAGTATTTGTAAAAAAAGCACAAGGATGCTACATTGCGGCGATGGGACAGAGGCTGGAGCTAAGTTGACAGTGAGGGACCTATTAAGTTGCCGATTCTTTTTTGGACCTTGTCAAGGAGGGAGAGACTATTAGATGATGCCCCAGCCCAGATGTGACAACAATACTCCATGCATGGGCGGATGGTGGCTTTGTAGAGATACAAGATAATATCAGGTGTGAGGATTTTACTAGCACAGTAGAGAGAGCCATCCTTCTTTGCAGCAGCCTAGGAAATGTCTTCAATGTATGTGTTCGAATTCATGTTACCTGTGAAGGTTAGGCCGAGGAGTTCGAATGATGAACTCTCAGCTAGGGTTTTATTAGCCATGACAATCGGTGGTTGGAGAGGTTCAATGTAGTTATTTAAGGAAAGGAGCTTTGTTTTAGTAGCATTAAAAGTTACCAACCACTTATGGTACTACAGCCTGGAGATCATTTTCTAAAGATTCAGCCAATGCCTCAGATATGATCGCGTCTGTTTTGCCAACAGGGTGAGTATAAAGCGTGGTGTCGTCAGCAAATAAACCAATCTCAGACACTATGTATTTAGGGAGATCATTTATATAGATCAGGAAACACAAAGGTCCAAGGATATATCCCTGGGGTACACCAGCATTTATGTCATGTTGCATAGATGAATGGCAATTGCTTACAAACGAACTATTACATGTTCATAAACCTAGAAAATGTAAGAGTTCAATTAAAGATACACATTTCAGTGTTTTCGTAGCATGGGTAACACCAGATGTGGTCGTTAGGTGTGTTGGTAATATTTACAACACATCATATTCACACGTTGTTTGTTCATAATGAACATCAAAGCGGATTACTCAATGATCTTCTTCTGAATCATAACATAATGGAAGACAGTTTTATGTCCTTGTTTTCGTCTTTCTTTTCTTTAGAAGTACTTTCATTTCTTTTAACTTACTTACTAATCTATTGTTTTATATTTTTACTGGAAAATCTACCGGTTGAATATTTTAAGTTGTTATAAAAATATAATAATAACATGTTTCCAACTTATGACGAACCACTGCAAATATATTTTGTTTTAAAACATAAATAAATCGTAAGTTGATTAAATATTGTACATCGATTACGGAGACAATAACCGTATTGTTATTTTCATGCACATATATGCACGATTGCAACGATTTTGACTGTAATCTAAAAATAAAAAAAGACAACTATGCAACTAAATATTTAAAACTTTAAGTATAATAGGAATCGGGAATTTGAAAAAGAGCAGGTATCGGAATCAGAAATCTGCCTAGGAATAATATATATATATATATATAAACTAATTTTTGTACGTACATAAAGAGAATCCATGTACACGTGTGTCTGGCTCACGACCGTCATCAGCATGGCTAACTAAGACAAGGATCGAACCTTAGATATCGATGTCTACAGTCTAGCGTATTTACCGCTAAGACGAGACAACGTGTCAAGAAATATGTACGATTTTTATCACCTAAATATTTAATGTGTTTTAATGTAATTATTTGTAGAGGTGATTGCAGCGTTATTTTGTTTTTTCTTATTATTATTTCGATTATCTCCTGTAAGTAAAACATAAACATACATTATATATATATATATATATATATATATAGAGAGAGAGAGATAAATGTATTTATACATATATGTATGTACAAATACATGTGTATATACATGAATATATATATATATATATATATATATATATATATATGTATATAGATGTATATACATATGTATATGTGTATATACATATATACATATATATATGTATATATATGTATATATACATATATAGATATATTCATATATATACGCATATATATGCATATATATTTATATATATACGTATATACACATATATATATATATATATATTTATATATGTATATACATATATATACACATATATATATATATATATATGTATATACATATATATGTATATATGTATACGTATATATACATACATATATATGTATAAATATATAACAGTGTATAGAGATATATATTTGTCTATATCTATTAATAATGAAGTTTATGTATCTGTCTGTCTGAAGCCGAAAGTCCATCAGAGTACTATGACTATTTATTAAGTCCGCCAGCTTCATTATATACTATTTAAAAAACGACATAAACACTATACGCATTTCCCAATTTACATAATCAATAGCTTTTGAACTTCGAATAAATTAGTATTCGCATATATACACACATGATTGTTCTCTTCATATTTCAAGATGTATTTACGCTATTTTGCTCGCTAATAATCTTACTTATAAATCATAATTTAGACAGACAGACAGATACATACATACATGAAATGCGTTATTTAGTGGATATAACTATTACGAATGAATTAACGCTTGCTGTTTAATCAGTGGTTCCCATCCCTCCGTTAATTCAATATGGCGGAACTGATTAAACAGCCAGCGTTAATACGGCGCGTTATTTAAAATGTAAACAACAACGTTGACATTCACCGTGATAATATTCCTCTTATTTATTTTTTTAAACCGTTCTAAGTTTGTTTTTTTTAATCTTATTAGCCATTAAATTCACTGAATCAAATTGCTTGATTAAAATAATAATTGATTTAGAAATTACTATTTAAACACACACACACACACTTTATAACGAATTTAGTTTTCACTTTAGGACCCGCGCTAACTTTTACCCCGTCGTTAGGGTTAGTGTCGGTATTTTGTTTTTTTAATTGTTGATTTTAATTTGCGTACAGCTTTTTCCGCTTTGAAAGACATAAAATATTACTGGATTTGGCGCAAAATGATTGTGTGTAAAGAAATGCGAGCAGACGACACTTTTTACTGGGCAAGTAAATAACTGTTTTTAGTATCGTATATAAGGTAACAATTATTTCTTCTTTTCCTTCTCTTATTAACTTTCATTCGTTACTATTAAACTATTATAAATACTACATTCAATTTTTATTTAACATTTTAATTTTTTTTACATTTATTTTTAACGCAAAAACTATTTACGGTTGCTACAAACCAAAATAATGCAAACATAATTCATCTTTTTATTAATAATGTTACTTATCATGTGCAATATATTATTTAAATTAATTGTAGTGATAAAAAGCTCTATCCAAATTACATACTAGCGTCATTTCTGACGCGGCAGCCTAGTAAAAATATGCGACCGGAGGGAGCGTATATTTGCTAGTATGTATAATAGTGAGTTACACATATCCAACGTATAGGGTCGAGGATTGTTAACTAGTAACAGCAGAGTAAAAGTTAACAATATTATGTCAAATGTCAGTGACCAAGTGTTTTCCATATCCAAACACTTTGATTCATTTTGACGGCCTGTTTCGCGCATGCATAAAAAGCAAAATGTATATCTGAATGCAGTACTTACTGCTCTTCAGAGATCCAACAGTCACATGCAGAAAAGTATATCGTAAGGCAGAAAGAGAAAAAAAATCGCTAAAAAGCAATATACATTGAATCTACTAAGGGAAACAGAGTTTGTTCCCTCCTATTTAGGCATTAATATGTTTTCTAGCCATTAATAATCTATTAATAATGGAGTTTATGTATCTGTCTGTCTGTCTGTCTGTCTGTCTGTCTGTCTGTCTGTCTGTCAGAGTAATATGATGATTTACTAAGCCGGCTAGCTTCAGTATATAATACTACAAAAACCGCCGTAAACACTATGTGCATCCATCAATTTACATAATCAATTGCTTTTCAACTTCTAATAAATTAGTATTCGCAAATATATACGCATGATTTTTTTTCTTCAGATTCCCACATGTATTTACGCTATTTTGCTCGGTAATAATCTTACTTATAAATTATAATTATTTCTTTTATTATACATATATATATATATATATATATATATATATATATATACACATATATATATATATATATATATATATATATATATATATATATATATATATATATATATATACATATATGAAATGAGTTACGTAGTAATTCTATCCACGTCCAACTGATTGAACAGCGAGCGTTAATCCATTGATACGGTTACCTCCCTCCGTCAAATCGCAAGACGAGAGCGTAATTTAAATTTAAACAAAACGCTGGCATTTACCGTGTTACTTTAACTTACGCTGTTAAGCTTTTATTTACAAACTGTTTTTATTATTCCATATTTGATTTATTAAAATAAAAGATGTGATTATTTTTCTTTTCTGTTAACAAAGAAACTAACACATTGTACTCAAAAACAATATAACTGATTTGAGGTTGAAATGATGATTTTTCATGTTTTTATTAATAATCTTAACAAGTTTTTTATCTCAAGGTAAATTATTTTCCTTTGCTAATAATATGGTGACTGTATAGTCTGTTACTATTTTTCTTATTAATAATATCGTCAATAGTTTGTTGAAGCGAGCTTGTGTAAGGTTCACATTGCTTATATGTCTCTAATTACTATTGCTATTGTTTACTTTAGATTTAATATTACCCATATCCATGTTATATTCTATAATGTCGTATGTTTTTTTTTAATTTCTAAACCTACTCTCCATATCTCTATCCAATTCGAACATTGCAAAATCTATTTTTTTATTATACCCAGATCATGCTAATGCTACATTATTATAGGCTTATTAATATTGAATAAATATTCGATTTAGAGTAGCTTAGATACTCTATCAGAAATGCTGATGATAAATGCCTTTTTCAAAGATTGCAAATTGTTGCAATTATTGTCCATAAAATATTATGTGTGATCCGGTTCATGGTAGGGTTCAAAAGTATCACCACTAAAGGTTAGTGTTATGGGTCAAACATTTACTACTCTATTTTTTAGATCTATGTTGATCTTCTGTTCAAAATTACCGAAAAATTGATACAGAGATTTTTAGTAGTTTTCTCAAAATTTCTATCACTAGAGTTTACTAAAAATAAAGCATCATCCCTATATAAACCTCTAAGCATACCCGGTATTTTATTCGTATATTTCCTTTAAAATGTAAAGACCCATTAGATCGGTAACGCATGCCGAGTCTGCAGCACCCATAGACATGTTAACGTTAAGATGTCTAATTTATTGTCGTATAGTATTAATGTTCTTCTAGCTAATTTTATGATGTCTATTTCTAATTTTGTTATGTTTGTTTCTTTTTAAGCTATATCTAGGCCTTTGTTTAACACAGAAGGAGAAATGAAATTGTAATAATAGCTTATGGATAGCATAATAAATCTACGGTACCTACTTTGTAGCAAATACCTAAAGCAATTTAGTACTTCTTCAGAAGATGACCATAATTTATGTAGTAATTTAGTTTTAATGCTAGGTAGATCTCTATCCAAAATCATTTAACTAATAATACCTATGTCTGATACAAAAGGGGAAATTAATCTGACATTAGGGTTGTTATTACAATTTACCTTCTCATCCTTCAGCGAAAACTAAGGTAATTTAGGGGTGTGTATTCTAATGTTTATATCAATATCGATTCTGGAATATATTTCCAATAAAGAATAGTTAATATTATAGAGATTATTCTTGTAAACTACTTTATAATTTTTGTGGACTTTTTTCATTATAAAATTGTTATAAGTCTCAGAGTTCATACTATACATCTTTATTGTTTTGTTTTATATATATATATATATATATATATATATATATATATATATATATATATATATATATATATATATATATATATATATATATATCAGGGCAGCATTTTTTCTTCAAGGCACGTATCATTAAAAATAACCGACAACTCGTGTCAGGATATGTTTGTATGGATCCCTTCAATTTTCCGGATTAAAGCATCATCGCTATATACACCTCTAACCATACCCGGTACTATCTCGTAGATTTCCTTAAAAATGTAACGACCAACCAGATCGGTAACGTATGCCGAGTCTGCGGCACCCAAAGTAATGTTAAAGTTAAGTTGTTAAAATTAATTATAAACTCTCGCCAGATCTTCACCTGATTGACATTATTCCCACTGAAGATGGACCCAGATGAGTCAGAAAGTACTTTAGACCTAAAAGTAAATTACGGCAGATTCATCAGCCAATTCTCATACGAGATTAGGACTTGAATCCGGAAAATGGAAGAGATCCATACAAAAATATCCAGACATGAGTTGTCGGTTTTTTTTAAATATATATGTATATATATATATATATATATATATATATATATATATATATATATATATATATATGTTTCGCTGAGATCAAAGTGCAGTATCTGTCATTAGCATCCCTAAAAATGAAACGTTAGAGTATCGATGAAATAATTTAGTATATTTAAGAAAATATGATAATGCAAATTAAAAATGTATATTAAAGAATATTATTCATTAAAAAGTGTTTAGAAAATAAATATGCTATTAGGAATACCTCAAGCTGTTTATGAATGTTGCAGATTACTATATATAAGGTATTTCAAAATATTATTTTGTATCATAGATTTAAATCAGCATAAGCAGATTTGATGTTTATATAGTTAGATAGGTGGAAAAGACTTTCGCATTCATTCATTTACTAGCAAATAGTACCAGCCCTCCTGGCGGCAATTGCTAACGCGGTAGTCTTCTTTACAGAAAGCAAAGAAGTAATTTTCATTTGACATTTTTGTAATTTAGAGGAAATTTTAAAAAAGGATGACTGCCGTAGTGTTATTTGATGTATTCGTCATTTTTTGTTTTTGTTTTAGCAAAAAACAACAAAAATGTCGATTGATATTGTCTTTAAGATATTCAACGTCGATAAATTTTATTTTGTGAAGACATAACAATTAAAATGACTTCCCATTAAAACTGGTTATATAATGAAATGAATAAACATGAGGATGAAACGTCGATTGGTCAAATACTCCACTGAGTAATGTGAAATGGGTGCTTTGTATGTTTCACCTTTATTATTAAAGAAAGAAAAAATACGCAAAGAATATTAATGAAAAATACGTATTTTTGTAATTTAAGAAGATTAGAGAAGGTTTATTTATTTTCTATGACCATTTTGTAATGTATCATCATCATCATCATCATCATCATCATCATCATCATCATCATCATCATCATCATCATCATCATCATCGTCACTACCAGGCTAGGAGCAAAATGAAGTATCTGTACTGAATCTGCACTTAGTTTGTATGTTCTCTAGACCGATGCATTTTAAATATTTGTTCCAATTCAGAGTACCAATTTTGGATGGGCTGGATTCTCCTCACGTTGAATATTAACATTGTGCGTAACTCTGCTCTCACGGGAGGAAGTAAATAGTAACAGCAGCAACAACAACAGCAGCAACAACAACAGCAGCAACAAATTTAGAAATAAAAAATAAACGCATGTATTTAATAATAAACAGATTAGAAAATATTCATTCATTAGAAAATTAAAAATAAATACACATGGAAATTAGACGCTGAGAAGATGATATCATGATAAACAACTGCATACACCCCCCCCCAAACGGAGGAGGTCATGCCTGGGAGAATAATATCATGACAACAGAATAGAAAATACACTAACTCGCCACATACACAAAACTGGTAATCCTGAGGAAATGGTATCGCGAGGAACAAATGTATACTGTACGGCCTTCCTCCCCTAGAAGAGGAGGTAATGCATGGGAGGAATGTATCATGACGAATGAAAATTTACTACAGAGAATTAAATAAGTATAAACCGTTTAAATTTCAATATAGTTATAATAGGTGGAAAAAACTTTTGCATTTATTTATTTAGATAACATGTTTTATTGACCATGTGAAACGTCTAAATGGAAATTGTCACGAAAATATAGCCGTCATCTTTATAAACAAAGACGAATATGCTACGGAAGAACGATACATTTCATAATTTTTAAGTTTAAGGAGACGTGTTTATTATAACCTTGAGTTATCGTTCCTCCTTAGCTAGTACAAACGTATACTACACTGCCCCCCCTAACAGAAGATAATATCTTGATGAACGAACACTACTCCCCTCCATTAAAAAAAGACGAACTAATTCTTCCGTGGACGGTCTTATGAGAACACAACCTATACCACACTATCACCTTAAAAGATATTATGACTAAAGCAAGTCTTGTTTTTTCCATTCTAGGGGCATTCCCTCCCTACGCACCTTTAAAACGGAGGAGGTTGGTCTCAGGAGGACAGTCTTATGACAACATAACCAATACTACATTACATTGCCAATTAAAAAATATTCCAATTTAATCAATTATTTTGTTTATTTTAATTTGAAAATGCCTAGTCACAAAACAATTTGTTATGGTTCCGTGGCCTTTTGGCTAAGATCAAAGTGTAGTATCTGTACTTTACAATCAGCGATATTTGACACTTTATTAAAGCCGGAAGTAAATTATCTCCCTTGAAAATGAAATTCTAAATAAGTTTTAAGACGTTATCATTTTTTTAATAAAATCTCTTTATCTTATTTTATTTATAATTATAATAATAGTACTATCCATAAAACGATTGCGTACGTAGAGGAAAAGTTGTCAATACAACGTAGAAACATATATTACAGATTATTAATTTATTACAAACGTAAAACTAAATAAATAAGCAAATGAGCAAAATCGAGATTTGTTTGAGTAAGTTTGAGATGCCTATATATAGAGTATTTCAATATATTCTATTATTAGAATTAAATAATCCTAACGTGTTTTGATCTAATATATTTAGGATACAAAATCACAAAAAACATTGCGGATAGACTAATATTTCGCATCTGTTTTTAACAAACCTTCAGAATAATATGCGTAAGAAAGATTATGTAAAATATCAAAGGACATTAAATCTAACTACGCCGTACATGATAGTTTTAATAAGATTAATAAAGTTAGTGTCATGTGACTCTGAAAGTTAAATTAAGAAATTTACTTTAAATCGTCAGCCATTACTTTTTATTTAGGGGTCAGTGTATGTAGTGCGTTCACAATTATGTCATCTTCCTAGACAATCAAAAGTATGCTCCCTCCGGTTGCATATATTTTCTGGGACTTAATAATTTTTGCTGTTTCAAGAATCGATAATCTATACAGATTTTGATCAGAGATGGAACGATATCTGGTTTGTTCCAGCGAAACGTCCACATTATTGAGCATTATATTAGCCAAAAGATAGATACTGTCAACGAAAGGCATGTTATAAAATCCGGATGGCGTTAGACAGGAAATCGATATTTCACGCAATCTCGATTTATTAGTAATCAAGTGTTTCTTCCTTGCCATTCGATATCCGAAAGCTTCAGTAAATTGAACCAGGTGTTGTTATATAATCTGTTGGGATTTGTCTGATCAGTTCAAATACGAAAATCCTAAAACACGATCGATCTAAAAGAAAGGAAAAGATGCCCATAGTTTAATTTCAGTTGCAACGACGAGAACATGAGAAACGGTCGGATAAGGAAAATGGGTTTAACGAAAGTAATTATGTGTGCTCTCAGATTACATTCATCAGTTTCTCTACTGACATCTTGAACTACGTGATAAATATTCTATAAATGTATCTACTGTAAGGTAATAGTTAATATTTAATTGAATCAGCTTGACGTCCAGCGCTAAGTGTATCTAGCGTTTGCTTTTATTACAAAGTATTCAACGGAAATGTAACTGTACGTTTCTGATTTCGTCACGTTATTTTTTAATTTTTATACTGTGGATAAAAAAACTTATTTATAGTATTCAATTTTTTCAATAGTTGTTTTTAGTGGCCGCTTGTGATCCCGTGGTTTTTCCAACAGTAAACCGAATTTGTTGCTCCCTTGAGCGTAACGTGATCAAACCCTGAAAAGCGTGCTGATCAAGTCTCTTTTCCAGTTTCCTTGGTTGACGTTTGCGGAACTAAATTGCGACATATACTCCCAGAAAGATATTTTCGCGCAATAAAACGTATATATTTCGATCATGAACAAAGCTAGAACATTCTTAAACAGATAATTTCACGCGAAAGCACTATTACGTATTAGCAAACCTGTTCTCATTCTGTACATTTATCATTTTTCTGTTATATATTCTTCTTAGTTACTTGTACAAGTAAATTTGTTCAATTATATACACTTGTTTTTCCTTCTCTCTCAAAGCTGACGCTACCATTTCGAATTGATGCGCTTATCTACGAGGAATATAAACAAATTTTCACGCGCGAAAATCAGACTTACTTTATGGAATAGTAATCTCAATATTAGGAAACCATACTTTCTCCTAAATACGGAAGCTTATACTTAGATATATCATATTGTGTTCTTCGGGATAAAGAATAACGTTAAGAATTCTATCTCTACCGATTTGAGAATTGGTCCCTCGACTAAGGCCCCAAATAAACATAAGTGTTCACTCCCATTATAAAATGGCCCTGGAAATATATAAAATGAAATGAGAAAAAAAATCCATTAATTTCCTAGTTTAATAGTTTGAGGAAGTTTAGATAGAAAACATAATTCTGTTCTGGAATAAGAGGAAGTAATTTTTTTCTTAAATGGGTCAGAATATTAAAAATAAGGAAAGTAATATAGAAGATATCTCCGTAAATAATGTCATTGTGTAGATACGTAAATATTTTTTATATAATAGATTTCCTTTTAGGGAAGCCGTTAAGGAACATCGGAAATGCATGAAATAGACATAGACGTATAGTTGGGCGATGGCACAAGCATATGCCGAGAGGGATTACTATCGCCATTATTCTTCAGTTCTCTCTATTTTTATGCAAACTAAAATTAAACATGGTAAAAAAGTGTTACTGGGATCAGCATTCATCAGTTTAACGTGACGTATAAATAAAGAAAACTGGAAAAACGGAATACAGTGTGTTAGTGTGTTGAGATCAAATAGGGAGGTGTAAATGCAGGTTATATAATTAATACCTTTTATTTGTAGCTTTTGAGATTTGCACTGCTGGGATTGCAGAATGTAAATCCTTACATTTCTCCTGAGTAATTCCGTCTGAGGTGACATACAAACACTTATGTGCAATTTACTAAACATGAGTATATGTTTAAGCAATTACATATATATATATATATATATATATATATATATATATATATATACAAAATATTTGTATTTTATTTTAAACCATCGCAAATGTTAATATAGACACATTCCCATACGATTGTGTCGGCTTGCCATGAAGATATTTGTAAAATGCCCTATATCTTAAGCATGTATTTTTGGTATGACTATCGTATCGGAAGTTACTCACTGCACGGATATACAAATATAAAAAAGGCAATAAAATTATGTAAAATCAATGACGAAAACCCGGTTGAAAAGGAAATAATTGGGGCGAAACAACAAAAGACATTCAGTAAATACACATATATTTTAACTCTCAGATTTTGGGGTGAATATCCAAGCTGATGATGAACGATTAAAAAACTAATAGTGAAACGCACATGACGTGTGTATTTTGCGCCTAGGACACATAAGCGATAATTGGTCCAGTAAGAAGATAAAAGGTAAATGATGATGATAATGAGTACAGATTGTAATTCAGGCTTTGCTAGTCTTGTTTTTCTTTTTCTTTCTTTAGTCTATATATGAGCACTGAGGAAAATGCATAGGATATAGGAGAATTTTATAAATATCTAGGTGGTAAGCCGAAACAATTGTATGCTGAAAATAAAAACAGTTTTTGGTGGGAGATGGGAATCTGTCCTTATTAATATGCGGCATGGTTTAAACTTTAATAAAAATGTTTTGTAACATAGCTCTAGCCTCACACTATTGAGCTATTACACTTGATTTATGTTATGAAATTTATATTTGTATATAACAAAATTTAAATATAATAGGAATATATACATATATATATATATATATATACATATAACTATATATATATATATATATATATATATATATATATATATATATTCAATAATAAGCGAAACAACATATCACAACTTACTAGTTAGAAAAATAGCATTATCAATAAGTATAGTTGTCCGATTAAAGATTTTAGTTACTTTGAATAAAAATGTGTTTACGTATACTACATACACAAGTTATCCGTTAACATGGTGTTCTACCTGCGGTTCTTCAGTGTACTTACTTTATTACAGAATTGAACCTTTATCTCTCAACTTTTCATACGAAAAATAAAGTATTTCCTAAATATAAATATACTCAATTTTTTATAGCTATATAAGTTAAAAGAAAATATCCTTATATATAATTGGTCCTAAAGTCATAACCCAATGTTATAAAACATATACATCAACTTCTCTTTTCTTAATAAAACCACGTCATTATTCGGATATTTTTACAAGTGTATGCGCTGTATGTCTATATTTGATTGGAGTAGTGTAAACACCATAAATACATATAAGGTTCTTCATTACAGATACATTTAGCCTGATGATTCCCTACATGGATGAAACATGGACGCCTTTGTGTGGATTACTTGCCGTAGATATACTTTCAGACTACTATTTTTAAGCTCTACTCACGTATTTAGCACTGTTGTATCAAATACTGGACATCTATACACAATATATAATATCACCTTTTAATATTACATGCGCATATGCATGAAATAATAACAATACTAATAATATGTATATATACACTCACACACACACACACACACACACACACACACACACATATATATATATATATATATATATATATAATTAGAGTTTATCCCACTGATCAATAAGGAAGTATATCAACGTTAACAATGTTTGGATTTCTTATTTTCTCCGATAAGTCCAATTATTTTCTGCTTGTATTTGCTAGTTGTGCAAATCCCTAGCTTCTTAATCTGACAGGAACCGCTAAGTCTTCGATAATCAAATGCAGCAAAAAGATAACTAAGAAACAAGCTAATGGTTGTCTGAATTTAACAACGAAATAATGTAGTTCTATATTTTGCAAAGTTCTTGTTGTTTGAAAATAGGTTATTATATTATAATTGACTGGCTAACACCACGATGTTTTCCGAAAACTAATGAGGACCCTTAAGACCTGGTCCACCAGTGCTGAACCTTTTTATTATCATGTCATCCGTTAGCAGAATTAGAGTTCATAGTTCCTAAACTGGACTACTGCTGGACTAACCGTTGGAGTTGCTGGTTAGAGCACTCTTTCTTGTCTAAACAGAGTACAACATCGGCGGGGATGATTTTCCCTACGGCAATTTTCTAACATAAGCAACTCCAATCCCTGGACTCTCTTATGAAGCCTCACATCAGGAACTTGTTCTATTTCCGTCATTGCAAAGAACTGCCCTTTCTTTTCCTGTGTACATGAAACAAAACATAATTTGCATAAACAGTGTTGGTTTCTATGAAAGTCTTATCCGTAGAACACAGTACCACGAGACTGCTAAGCTGCAGACGCCATCATTCTCGTCTTAAAGTCTAATGTAAAAATATACTTGTTGAACCGTTTTCGTAGGTAATTAATTTTGTTTGTTATTCTATTCATCGTTTTCAAATTTCTCATCATACTGTTCTTCATCAAATTGATAATCTCATTCACCCTTTTCCTTGAGTAGCTTTAGCCTTGGTAAACGGTGACTCATTAGTATAAAACATTATTACTATTAGTTGTTTATCGATGTTCAGTTCATCTGCTGTTCCCATGATAAAGACAACGGATGCACATCTGATGCTACATTTGAAATTTGGCTGTTGGATGTTTCAGGAGGAATTGGGTGAGTAAGAGTTAATTTGCGGATGATTGCACTTCGTAGAGGAATTGTCAGTACAAAATGTCGACGAGAACTGATATCAATACAGAAGAGAAAGAAAACGTTCTGAGTGCCGATAATGCAGTTGAAACTTGTATTTATGCTCTGTATTGTATTTGATTCTCCAAACAGACAGATAAAAAAGGATGTCTTTAACATGTAAGAGACATTCCTTTTTTCTGTTCTTTTTTGCGAAATGTGCAATGCGAGTTGATCTAGCAATTTTAATATCCTTAGAGATTGAATACAGTTGTTTTCTAAACTCACTGAAGGTTTGTTCGCTTTTTTCATGAACACGTTTTATACGTGATCTTACAGCCAGGAATACTTTCACACATTTTCGAACACCCACGTGACTTGCCTATTACCGCATTTGTGACCTTCAAGCATAACCTGCCACACTTCTCTACGTCATAAGATCGCCTAAACATTTTTCCTATTCAAAAACTGATTTGGGAGCATGGTGACTTTTAGCGTTTCCGATTTGGCCGGCTCTCCGCCTCTTTCTCCTTCACTCATGTATTAGCCTCTTCCTTCACCTCTTCTGATTTCAATTACTTCACATTCACTGTTGATTGTAGTTGCCCTTACATCCTTTCCTATTACATGTATGTACTTTATTAAAATATTTTAAAGTAATCAAAAACATACTATTGTGACAAAATGTGTGAAAATATAGCTATTGATTCTATGATCCACGTATGGTCAAGATTTACTCTAATTCTGTGGATCCGTACGATTCCATATCGTTAGCTACCCAGTAGTCTGAATGCATTATGATAAAAGAACAATGTATATACGTTTTATGAGAAAAACTTACACGCCCCCACACACCATATATATATATATATATATATATATATATATATATATATATATATATATATATATATATATATATATATATATATATATATATATATATATATATATATATACATATATATATATATGTATACATATATATATGTATATGTGTGTGTATGTGTGTATGTGTGTGTGCATACATATTTGAACTTTGGTTTTTTCGAAAGCCAACTTATCTATCTGTATTTCTCCTCTGATGATAAGATCTCGATCTTTGAAAAGCCTTGGCTTAAGGAGAGAATAATAAACACTAGTTTATTACTGAATACACCTTGCATTGAACAATTGAAATTTGAAATAAATTTGTACAATCGTCGCATATTTATCACTCTATTTTCTTCTATCTCTACAATTGCTCTATCTCGTATATTGAGCTAATCCTCTTCACAATAGGTTCCATCTACTAAAAGTTTTACTTTGGTTTATATGTGATCCTATATATATATATATATATATATATATATATATATATATATATATATATATATATATATAAGGTTAAATTAAGTTCCTTTATCTCCCCTTATATATTATCCCTTATAACTCCTTCTTACCAAACCATTTCAATAGCATAAAATTTAATCCATATTATTTTAATAATCTTTTCTGTCTATTACTGAGTAAGTTAAACTTTGAATAAAGTCGTAGCTAAAACATGTATGCACATATGTAACTAAAAATGTATGCATGAATAAAAATGCTATACTAAAATATAGCTCTACATGTTACTGAGCACTATCTTATAAACACACTAGTTTCATGGAATAAACACCTATAACATAACAATTTTACAAACACAGCATATATATATATATATATATATAGAGAGAGAGAGAGAGAGAGAGAGAGATAGAGAGAGAGAGAGAAAGTACGAATCAATTAATCTCTTTTCTAGGTATTAATAAAATGCTAAGGTAGACTGCAAGAAGATAGGCTCCTTAATAACAATGCTACCTACCATATATCGACTTCTTCCCTCAACAAGATTATCATAATTCTCGAGCTCTGACCGGTATTGCTCAAGCACTAACACGTCACGTACGTTTGCCAATTTCACTGCATTATCTCAATCATCTTTGAAGAACAATGATCCTATAGTGCGACGCATGGAAATGCCAACATGCTGTGAACGTTTGTTTTATTCATAGGGCCTCAAACGACTTTATGTGGACTGACTTCTGCTGAACATCCGTTCATTGGGTTAACAGAATATTTCGAAAACCAGACATACATCATTTATTAATGCCCTTGCTTACAGGTATTTCTTATATTAAGTATTAATTAAAAGCTTTCTATTTTTTTTAAAGCAAAATCGTGATTTACGTACTTATTGTTATGTTGTGTATTATTTAAATTTTAAATAAGTATTATTATTCTTTTAAAAATGTGAAAACCTATACTGTTTTTAAATTATACAAGATAAAAAAGAACAATAATAATGATAAGAATAAAGTGAATATCGCATTAAACACCGTATTGATTAAAGTTATTTTAATTCTTGTTTTTAATTAATACTTTTAAAATAATAAAAATATCCACCTAAATCATGATTTGAATAATATATATTTTAATTTTTTATATAATAATGAATGTATGTTAATACTTCATCTGTATATTTTCCCGATACAATGTTTGCTTTGTAAACAGACTATAGAGAACAGAAGAATTACAGATTAAAATGATTATATTTTTCGTTGAAAAGATTTGACCAGACTGTGACCAATTAATATTTGAACCTTGTTCTCAGTCTTCCTTATTTATATCGTTATCGATAGCACAATTTATAATCACTGATATTCCCCACGCTAGACTCTAGTATCATAGTTTTTAAAATTCTTGGGCTAATTTGAAGTTCTGACTCTTGTTTAACAATACGCTGATATCGAGCTTCCTTTTCCATTGTGTTTCAACGCCGTGAAATACTTCATATAAAGCGCGTTTTTTGTCCGCTGACGAAAGCATGTTTCAATCAAAATGTAAACTATCAGTGAAGTGAAGATATGATATGTATTTGTCTTGGCAATAATTGTGTAACAATCTGTATAATTTAAAAGCTAAAACTCAAAGAGTATTATTTAATTGACGTAAAAAAACCTGGGTTTTTTCTGCATAGATATATTGATATGCACGTTTCAGCCGACCTCTACCTATAGTATTCAAACAGTTTTCTATAATAAGATAATGTGTAGCATACTTAACAAGCCACCATTTTATATTGGCATGTTCATCTACTGCATTTATTTTTCATTTTAGTTTCTTTTATATTCTTTTTTTAATTTTTACTCTCTTTCATCTTTTTTCAATTCTCTGCTGAGAGAAACGTTAAAATTACACGTATAAACTGTAGATACTATTAAACAATATCTATAACTACGTCCAAAATACAGATAACATGAGCAATTCACAATTGGAAAGTAATCTACTTTTCTTTAACAAATTAAAATGCTTCCCGCGTGATTTTCAAATAACATATTATGGAGCATCTGCAGATAAATAATAAAAACAGTTACTTTCTAAAACCACAAGTTTCCTTACCGACACCAGAGCGTGGACACAACAGAGTTCTAATCAAAAACAGAGTTATTTCAGTGGACACCGTTACATGACTCATTCATAATTATGCCAAAAAATAAGATAGCGGATAACACACGCAGACATGCAGCAAGTTAAACAGTAATACACATTTTTTTAAATATATATAACTTTGCAACATAATAAAATGGAAAATATTTATATCTCAATGTTGTTGTTTCGTTACACTGTTGTCATACGCTAAACTGCTTTAAATTGAAATGAAACGTGTTTAATGTTTCGAATTGTTCTTCTAATTTTAGAAATTAGTAATAATGTTTCATACTTTACGTTGCTTTATTTCGAACTACTGTAGAACAAAAACACTATACGGATAATTTTGAATACATTTCTGTCGATGTCTTGAAACTACATCATAAGTAAAGAGACAACAACATTGATATTTACATTACAACTACATCATAAGTAAAAGGAACAACAACATTGATATTTTATTACAACTACATTTAGATATTTGTGCTCTTCTGTATTCTTGAATTAATTTTTTTCATGCTGAAGATTTTTTACTCCTGGCATTTGAATATTATTATTAGTGTTTACTTTTTCTACGTTTCGTTTATTACGTATTTAGATCCGATGAATTATTGATTTTTCTTTTTCTTTTCAAATTAATAAACACTCATTCGTAGAGTGAGTTCATCATTCATGTTAGGTGGGTCATTTAGTTTTTTATGGACTGTTTTTTTTCGCGCTGTAATTTTTATCAACGTTTAACATACACCCCCCATACACAATTTCACATAATCATTTACGAAGTCTGATCTGTGGAACCCAAGTTTTCTATAGAATCCTTTATGGCGCCTTGTTATTATCTTTTATCTTTAAAGTCAAGAGTCATTTTTTTTCTTTTAGAAGTCGCATGGAAAACAAAACTTCTAACAAAATATTATATATATATAAATAAATATATATATATATATATATATATATATATATATATATATATATATATATATATATATAACGCAATGTATGTGTGTATGTGTGTGTGATGCTTGTCTGTTCCCTATATAAATAAAAGTTAGATATTTAAAAGTGTATTATCATGTAACATTAACAGCGAAATAGAAATAAAATGTCCCCGAATCTCTAATTGCACCCGTCAGAGGGCTGTGAAGGCATAACCTCCTTCAAATTTCAAATATATCTTATTTTTATGAAATTTAAATTATATGTATAAAATCTGGGAAGACAGTGGGAGTTATCCCCAATTTCGAACTGCCCGTCTAACTTAAGAAAGCTATGCGGGCCGAATCTTTTTTTTAAATTTTAAATATATCCTATTTTAATGAAAGTTATATCACATGAATAAAATTGGCCGGGAGAGACAGAGAAGTGGTCTCGAATCTATATGTTACTGTCTTTGTGCTGAACATTTACTTGCTACTACCTCTAAGTAACCTATGAGGATATATTCCCTTTTAAAACTGGAAATACGGATATCAGAGTTGAATGAAATGTAAACTATATGTATAAGACAATTATGTAGAAAGTCTTTCAAACATTTTAGCTTTTTCCGACTATATAAGAGGGCTAAATGGGAAGAGATGGTCAGTAAAAAAAGGAAAGTAATATGCTGTAGTGAGCGTAGTCAACATTACATAGTAGTGGCCCTCATTCAATCCCGAGCAACGTCGGATGTTCCCGCTAGTTGATTATTAAACAAAAATCATACAAAAAACAAGGAATTTATATCATCTTTCTTGAATATTTGAATGTGTTTCTTCTCAGACGTTAACTGTACTTTGTTTCTATTTAGTTGCTACTGTGAGGTACATGCATCTCTTTTACAAAGGGCCACTTGTGATTGGAGCAAAAATTAAAATGACGTCAGTCTCGAAAGATGTATTCCTTAATTCACCGTAGACCAAAAATATAAAGATAAATATTATCAGAACAGCTAGTGTACCCTTTTATTGTAATGTTGACCTGCGTCTTATTACTTAGAAACAATTATCTCAGTAGTAAAAAAATATTTTATGCCCTAAATATATATGATTACATAGTAAGTCGAGAACTCTCAGCACCAGTTCTATATTAAACCTCTCTTGTTAGAAGATGTACTCTAGATTTTCACAGCAAAAATATCTGTTCTATAGTCACAAATAAACAATCCTTTATATTGATACTCAGACGCGTAAATAAATGAGTTCTTTCTCCGTTTCAAAATTTATGGACGTAATCAAATAACTTGAATATCGTAAATCATTTAAGCAGATATTCGATGGCAGCCACAATACGGAAAATACTATAAATAATCTGACAGGAATTTATTCATGACCATAGTATATTTTTTTACTAACAGAAAACTCTCATAACTTGAAGTTGTGTGAAGTTTCATAAGAATGCAATACATTTTGATCGCTGTAAACATATATTTTAATAAAATCTACTAAACATTCAACTGTTTATCTTTATTTTTCAATTTCATAAAGTTGTGTTAATACAAACTTGGTACATGTTAACTGAATGGCGGATATGTTGTTATCTGCATGTCCTTCTAGTTTGCGGGAAATACAGCTGTCCTCTTTGTACACTTGTTTTGGAACAAACAATGCGAGGATGGCATGTTCTTGAAGTAGTCGATGAATTTAATGACAAATATATTTTATTTATATCAAATTAAAGGGCCTTATTACAAGCTAACAATTGCTTCTGATTGGCCCATCCCTAGGAGGTTTCATAACATTGAGTGATCAATTCTACACTAAATCGCGTCTGCAACTGAAATCAAACTTAAAATCTAGCCTATTTGCATGATCAAACAGCTCAATTAACTATCAACTTTCCATGTGCTTTTTCCCGACCTTGGCCTTTTGGCTAATATCAAAGTGTAGTATCTGTTCCGATGGATACTGCACCCAATAGACTAATATTGTCTTGGCCTTCGGGGCTTGATTTACGCCGGTCTATGGGTCTGTCCTGTGCAGTTCTAGGAAGTCCACCTTATCAGGCTTCGCCTCCCCTCTTTGGGGAGAAGTAAGTTTATTGCTTACTGTCTGAGACGCTCCTACCGGGAAATGCCGACGGGGCTTCCCAGGCAATTTTTAAACCCCACTTTCCCGACCCGACCTTGGGTCACATCTTACTTGTGGGAGTGAGATAAAAACTGGCCTTTTGCCTTACTCCTGGAGAGGAGTAAATCAATACTCATACCGACTGAAAACTAATAATTCATTAATACTTCCTATTAAACTGTTAGAAACTGGCAAATAATATTTTGCTATACTAAAGCAAAGTTAATCAACGTTTGTTATCCAAAGGCGTTTTCCGATATTATTGTATAACACGAAATACATGTTATCATAATCAATGACAGTTGGATTGAGATGTGGCTGAACAATGCTATTCTACTTCTTCAGATTAGCCGTCGGTTCTAATATAATCATTATGTCAATCATCCCTTACTAATATTAAAATATTGCCACACTCTCTTATTATGTTGTTTGACCACAATTTGTATTTATTACAGCCTTTATCACACTCGCTTTAGTGACTCTCTTTATCTCTCTATCCATCTATCTATCTAGCTAGCTAGCTAGCTAGCTATCTGTTTACTAACACTCAAATGAAATACAACTAACAAAAAATGAGAATAGTTTATTATAAACAATAATGACTATCACCAAAAAGTATTAATACTATATACCACATAGCTGATGATAAGAAAAGAACAGTGAAGACAAAGGGAACAGAAGAATATAAGTTTTGGTGTTGTTTTATTTATTTCTTCTAATTATTTCGCTTTGCAAATTAAAACCAATCTCCTGATTTAAACAAATTTGATCTGAGCACAAAGGGTGACCAAACGGGTTATAATTTGTGTAGTGTCTGTAATATTGTCAAAATCTGTTGACCAAACCTAAATAAATATATTCGATTTTTGCATTGAAACTTTCTTTATTGACAACTATTTTGTTTATAGAATACGAACAATAATATGAAGTATTTTGGTTGATAACGTCTACTTGAACTGATGCCAGGGTAGGATATATTTTGGATCGAGATTCAGACATAAATACACAGAAAAGTAATAAATTAACGTTTGAATCACCGGTGTTATATCCACAACAACGATCTGATATGAGATGAGGTGATATCAAGTGGGTTTAGTGACAGATGTGAACTAACTTTATTTTCTCGTTATAGAGGTCACATTTTATCGATCCTTAGATAGCTCTCAACGAAAGAACACTGATATCGCTGATATTCAAACTTGCAAGTGCAGCACAGATGTTGCGCCACAAGCTCGTTCAATGTTTGATAAGTATTTATAAATATCAATAGCTAAGAGTTATAGAGTATATCTCATATCAAATTCTCCTCGCATACCTCAGCATATAGTAGCATGTTTTACGTTCATGTCTGGGAGAAAAATAAAAGATGAGCGTCATCATGTATTACAAGAATTACCGATACCTTTTACCGTGGAATATATAATACATTTTTTTCACGTGGGCCACAAGTGAGAGTAAAGATACTTTTGAGGGTGATTTGTATGTTCACTTATACAGGCGGAGATGATGTTATTTTGTAAACATTGTTTTCAAATTAACTGTAGGTGTTGAAGTAACTGTCTCATATAACCATAACGCCGCTATTTAGAAGAATCTTACAGTACGTGTTATCCTCTAGGACTCACTTAGTAAGTGAAACAGTTTAAAATAGTTTGATATTAGGAGGTTTAAGCAGTTTTTCACGACAAGAAAATTGCATAGGCGTGTAAGAAAACCAAAATTGTGACTGACAAGTGCTCACAATCTGTGGCAAGTTTACTATTAAGCAAAGAGTTGTTTTGGAAGACATCAACAACATTTTTGATACGACGAATAAAGGCGTAAGTACCCGCGCAATTCTGTTTAAATAGAAATGAAATGAATGGAAAGTAAAAAGGTAGAAATTGGATTTGGGGTTAACTTTCGACAGTTTCGTAACTCTCACTTCTCTTCTACTTTATCTTTTACTTCTCAAATCTCACGAACGATGTCCCTGACAAAGAGGTGATAATTACCATTTGCCGAAGTCGGGTGTTGTTTTGAGGGGTGATATGTGGAGATGTTTAGTCTTCTAATAATATGCGTCTTGATTCAACTCTAAATCTATTAATCTCATTTACATTAATCCATATCGTCGAGTGGGTTTTACTCTTGACAAAGTATGACTCAACCTCACAAATAATATATCTACACAAATATAGGGTGACAACTTGTAATGAAGCCTATCATCCATCAATTATATGTATTAACTTACGTATCTAGCGCTTTACTTTAACATCGTATTAGTATTAGTGTTATAGTGAACGGTTGTACTTTGAAACCGTGCAAACATATATGCATGATTTGTATCATAGGTAACTGTTACACATTACTTAGCAGTAACAGATTGAGAAAATTAAAATATAGATATAATTTGCTAAATACAGAATATTGCCTACGAAAGATGGACATCATAATTAAAACGTCGTTTATATCTTTGATTAGTTTGTTTCAACATGTTACATAGTAGAATATATGATGTATTATGCTTCTTTTTTCTTTGATATGTATCTGTGTGTATTGTTATTACATATACGATTAGATGAATTTACAGGTCTGGGAATGAACAGAAAATCCCAAAGCAAAAGATAAAAACTTGTACAGGGTTCAAAACTTAAAGAGGGACGACCTAACGTGGGTGTAGTCTTAGACTAATTGATAAATGCGCTAGACAATTAAAAAAAGCTGCCATTTTACAAATAATTTATCTTCTATGTTATAAACCTTGGTTTACGTTTTTATTAACGGTGGAATCATTATCTTTTTGTTGCTTTAATCATGCGATTTAGTAAACTTGTTATATGTTAAGGATTGGAAGTTATTACTCACAATATATATTGTAATATGCTATGATTTTTGTTTACGCTTATGTTTACGAGCATACTATAATTAAATAAACAATTTATAAAGTCTAGGGGTCTGGGAATAATATTCCGTGCAACGAAGAGAGTACAGTTACACGCGAGTAAAACGTAAACAAGGATTTATTACATATATATAACATAATCAAAATGTAGCGGTCATAAATATAGACCGATTTTCTCCCTCCCCAAAATGTCCACATTGCGTGATTTGGTTACACACTGACCAATAAGCATGCATGGCGTATTGATCCCTTCTGTCCGCTGAAGAATTACTTCAGCCCCTCTGGGAATCACGGTCGGTCAGCAGCGAGACTCCTGCAACTTACGAGAAAACACGACTACTTTGTCTCGCCTGCACCCCGGTCCACTTCACCTGAAGATATTTGTTGACAGACTTCCGGCAATCCTAAGAACTTCCTATTTTTTTCCTTCCTCACTCGGACACTGTCCGACATTTTCTCTACCTATAGCAAACGGTATAAGTAATTTTATTGAATACACTCTTTTCGTTGTTTTTGTAAGCAGACGTTTGGTTATTTCCTTTCGTGATTTAAACATAAGATGGGGACAACGTCTCCTTCTTATGAAAATACGGCATACCGAATCGGATTGCAGACCTTAGGAATTTTTCCTGATTGTTTTATGTTGGGGGATATATTACGGGAATTCTCGCCAAAGACACGCCTTTGATCCGCTCCGTTTATTCGGTGAATAAAAATGATAATTGCCCACCTATACGCTGTGGGCTTCTTTAGATCTAAAAACTACTTACAACTCTATCGATACTGATAGATAAATGATTATTTCATTATAGCGGCCTGGAATTGGATGTGGTTCTATTGTTCTCCATGTAAAGATGCCTGGAAAATGTTTCATCAGCTGTTAAGAATTTATATTTCCCAGAAGTGTGCTCGCCCGGGATAATGGCGGAACAACTCGGATGATGGTCGCCATTGAAGTATGAGAAAAGAAATAATAAGAAAAGCAGATGGTGAGAGACGAGAGAAAGTTAATTACTTGGATATTATTCTGTCCGACGATAGTTGTTCATTCAGAGCGTAATTAATCGTAAACTGCATTTTGATTAACAAAAATAAAACTGTTGGCGATTGAACAGTTGAACAGTACAACTAATAAGAAAGCAAAATTCACAAATATCTTTTAGATATGTTTTGTCTTGAAAACAATTAGACAAGTATAGTCGAGTACCTACATTTGAATATACATGCATACATATGAGGAAGTTTGAAGCATTAAATATGTGTATCAAAAGTCTTGTCCTTTTTCATTACGCCCGTTCTACTGGATTTAAACGATCGAGAAAGCCGTGGCCTCAGACATGTGCCCTGCAAAGTTATATTGGTACTACTCCAGAATCCGACCCAATCTCTAGCAACTTCGTGTCGGCAGCTTTCGAGAAGGTTACGTAAGCAACCGAAAGATGCCGAGACAATTAGCCAATTATCTATTTGAAACTTTTTTTGAAAAAAAATTAATAAAAGTGTTTTAACCTATGTTTTGTTCGTTTTATATATAAAATATTGTAGTGTTGGGTAGAGTTATTTTCTTTGTCTAACGTCATTTAGAACTTGACGTCTCGTTCTGCTTATATCGTGATTAAACCCCTAAGGGTTAATACCAGGAGGAGGAAAAAAAGGAAAAAATCTATTAGACAGTCTCGCCTGACAAAGTTGTTCTACAACGAAACCTTGCAAAAACATAAATACATTAATTTTTATTTAAATTGCATGATTGTTGATCTTCAAAATATTTCACTTAAATGCATATATACATATATGTACACATATATATATATATAGTCTAAATAAGCTTTGAGTTATTTTAAACAAGACAAAAAAAAGGAAAATGCAGTTTAAATTCCCACAGAAACCAAGTAAATCCAAAATAGTGCAGACTTAACATTCGCTGGAAAATTCATAAATAAATAAAATATATAATAGTAAGTAAATAAAATAAAAAGGGCGATTAAGTATCTAACAGTGTAACAAAAGCAGGAGACCTTAACGTAAGCATCTAATATTAACACGGGGATCCTCAGCTGTTTACCATGTAACTGTTTCGGATATATATATATATATATATATATATATATATATATATATATATATATATATATATATATATATATGTGTGTGTGTGTGTGTGTGTTACGTAGTTACAGAAATAATAGCTGCCTCAAAGGATGGGGTTTAAAAAGTTATTTGAACACAGAACGTGTAGTTTATTTCTGATAAATTTTTACATATATAATAATTAATGTATTCGCAATAATAATTTCTAAATTTCTCTTGAATAGTCGTATTTTGAAGCATAGAAGACCCACAATACGTAATATGCAAAAACATAAACATCGCCTTATTATGTTGCATTAGTTAGAACTTCTGCACAATGCCTCTGAACCTTCTGGCAATATCAATAGAGCATGAAGAGATTTCTCCACAAGTACTAAAGAACTTTCAGAAATTATGTAATCGAGATCAGAGCCTAGAAGGTGAAAAAGGTAGAGAGCGGCCGAGTAACTTTGAAAATGAAGCAAGCACTTATTTAGCAAAATCCCCGTTAGCATCTCAAAGATATCTTTGACAGGCAATTGCTGTCAGCACTGAAACAGTTTCACGTCATTTACAGACTGTTGAAAAAGTGTACAGTTTTCTATAAACAGTTGTATATATCTTAATCGGACATCACTTTGTATGATCTAACATATATATATATATATATATATATATATATATATATATATATATATATATATATATATATATAATATTTAAATGTTGAATTAAATTAAACATAATTGAATTATCGTTTAATAATAATCTATTGTGATAATATAAAGCTCAATATATTGAATAGAGAAATCAAGATGAGAATAAAAAATTGTAAAGATACAATATTTTTAAGAACATGAAAAGTTCAAAGATATACCGACATTGTAATTGTAAATATAATCGGCAGGATTTAACTTTGAACATTCTTTACATGAAATAAACATCAAAGGATTGAAGAGTATTTTGTTGAGATGGTAGCGTAGATTTAGTGTGGACGCAGTCGAAAAACCCGTCCAAAATAAAACAGCTGTTGTATTGGAAATTAATGTTTGAAAAAGAATAATACTCAAATTGGTTATGGAACCAAATGTTGTTAAGAAGCTGATTTTTAGACGACATTTGGTAAAGTTCAGTGTATCTTGTCTGTGCAGTAGTCCGGTATTGGAATTGCCTGTTTCATAGGGTTCAGGATGAAGTTTGTCAGTTAGGGTTCGCTCTATATCAAAGTGTGCATTACGAAAACCTTCAGCTCACTGGTTGATCAGTGTTTCGATAAGTTACAAGATTAAGAACCGATAATTTTCAAGTGGGTGTGGATTGAAGGTATTGCTTGTAGGCGATGGCGAAAATAACTATTTGTCTGCTGGGATGAGAATATTAGCGTTTGGTAATGGAGCGTCTAGGCAACAGTAGCGGCAGGGGCGTAGGGAATCAAAGTCGAGTGAACTGGTATGTACACATGCCTATAACTATATATATATATATATATATATATATATAGAGAGAGAGAGAGAGAGAGAGAGAGTAAGAGAGAGATCTACATATACACATAGATATACATATGCGTATATAAAATATACGCATAAATACTACTGTGTAAACATATCTTCTTAGTTTTTGTTTTTAAGTAGCTAAAGGAATTAGTGTAAGGGTATAGGTGATGGAAGCTTAGGCAGTCAGAGGCAAGATGTACGGTATTTATGGTTGGGAAGGAAGTTGTTTATACTTTGCCGAAGTGAAAACGTTTATATATATTTTCTTCAAGTAAATTATTCTTTAAAAATAAGTTTATTTAAAGAAATGTTCATTTACAAAGATAGATAGTATTTGGGGTCTGTTGATTCTTGCTAATAGTTCAGGCAGGTTTAACAAATGTAATCTTTCCGGAGCAACAAAGTCAAACCATGGTCGCACTAACCGTGAATTCAACTATTAAAGATGCAAATGGTTAGCTAAATGTTCATGGAGCGACTGATAGATGAATATCGAAATACACATCACACACGCATGCACATGGATACATTCATATAGGGGTGTCATGCTGGATACTCTCCCTGACACAGGCAGGTACGCATACATACACATCCTCAAATATACAGAGATGAACGCATACGTACACACATACATACATACACAATTATACACACATATATACATGTACACATATACATACACATGCATATATATACATACATATACACATACATAATCATATATACACCTACATACAAATACGCATACATACTCCAACTCGCATACACACACAGATACCGGCAAAATTCTTCGCATATATATATATGATGGACTTTCCCGTCGATCTCTCGACGGATGAGTGCCCCGCCAGGGGCTGCCCGCGCGTGAATGTGTAATTGCAAGTGTTGCGCAATCAATGACAACCGCTCTCCTGAGTCGGCACTTCTTGATTCCATGTGTGTGTGTGTGTGTGTGTAAACATATGCTCCCCCCCATCGGGCGTATATCTAAGTAAAAATTTGAGGGTGATAGACAGGCATAGACAGATGGACTATCAGAGTTAGTATCAATCAGCGTGGGGTACGCGATTACGTAATTTTTTAAGATGGGTAAGAGTAATTTGGAATAGAGAATTCTAAAAAGTTCGTTTTTATGATTAGATGTGGGCAGAATTAGTATATATATACATGCACATACATATACATATGTATATATACAACTATATATAATTATATATATACACATACATACATACACACACATATCCTACATGATTCACGAATATACAACACATATGCACACACCCATACATACACATATATACTTATATATACATACACATACATATATATATATATATATATATATATATACCCATAAAAGATACACAATATACAAATATATAATGGGTCGATATTATTGCCTATTGGGCGTCTTTAAATATGAAATTATCTCATTTCTTGAGTAAACGATATTTTGCTCCTTTGCAGTAGTGATTATCATTAGTGCTCCAGAAGTGCAAAGATGGCAATGTTTTTCGCCTGGGATGTAAGATCTTGATTTTTTAGGGATCGACAATTTTAGAGAGAATGAGATATTATTTGATTTGAAATATTTTACTATGTTTGTTAGGGAGGTTTTGTTATTACCGTTGTTGTTTTATAGATACATGTGGGAAGAGATGCGGCTCTTTATTGATTGAGACGTAGAGCTTATGTTGGTGTATATAGCAGTTCTAGTTGTTCTATTAGTAATCAAGTTATCTCTTTCGTTGTGTGTTGTCGTGTCATAGGGAGTGTTTGGGTGTGTGTTTCTGGTGTTAGATGGTGCCAATTGTTGGAATGATGGAGATTCATTGGTATTGTTGAGATTAAAGGTTTGTTGTGATAATTTTGTTACAGTGCATGTATAGACCATATATTTATGTATGCAGTTATTATTAAGTAGGGGGTTATGGAAATTACAATTGTTAGAAGGGTGGAAGGGGTACTGATTGATTGGGTGTGTTTAATTGTCTCACTCTTAGTGGTTATTACAGTCTAGTCTAAGTTCGGAATTCTGGAGTACGAACTCTTTATGGTGTTTTTATTTCGGATAGTACTATATCTGTGTTTAAATGAGATTTTAATTATATAAAAGAATTGATAAGAGATATTAGTTTTAACATTAGTGTCGTATGGAGGATTACACCAAATGCTTTTCTGGCTCCTTAAACGTTTCCGTTGATTTTTAATTTGAGGTTAAACAGGTGGGTCCACTATTCTAGAAGTATTGGGTTTGTTATATTGGGGGTTATTTGTATTATATATATGATTATTCTTGGTGCCATTGGTATTAGTTCTATTTCTGGGATGTCTATGTTTTTGTGTCATATTGTGTGCAATGATATTGAGGAGTCAATTTTGATATGCGTGATGTTCCTGCTTGTATGTTATCTTATCAGAGTAGCCTGAGTTCAGTAGTGCCTTATTGTAGAAGTTACAGTTTTGGTCAAATATTAATTTGTTTGCTGATAATTTAAAGATTCTATTTTAGACAGATGGGATTATTGACTTTACAATGCATTTAGGGTGGTTTGAATATTTATGCACATATAATAGAGTTAGGTTCGGTGTGTGATAGGAGGAGTAGGATCCAGAGTTACGGTTTAGTGCGACGTCAAGGAAATTGGATGTTTTCTTCCCTGTGTCAATGGTTATTGAGAGGCCGAAATTATTGAAGAAGGTGTGTAATTGGTCAATAGTTTTTTTGCAAATTCGGGGTCTTTCTTTGGAAACAAAAATGGCATCATCTATGTTTAAGCCTCCTGGATATTTTTGAATTCATGTCTTAGTTCATGCAGGACAAAAGGCCGACTAGATCTGTAAGTTGGGCAGTGTCAGAAACCCCATAAAAATGTCGTAATCGTTAGGGGTGTCTTTCCTGGTCCAATATTTACTGTCAAAGCTAAGAATGGATCTTCTAGCAAGTAATAGTAAGTTAATTTCTATATCAGTGAGGTCAGAGTTATTTTTTGCTAAAATTAGTGCTTTATTAAGGAGGATTGGAGATATCGATTAGTTGTAGTTATTTATATATAAAGTTATCAAATTTAGTCTAGATTTATCTTTAAAGTTAAAAATACAAATTAATCAGTGTCGGAAGATTGCCATAGCGAGTAGAACATTTTTCCTTAATTCCTGGTATAATTCTGTCTAATATTTGTTATACTAATAATTCCTATGTCCGATTTAGAAGGGTAAATTACCTAATTGAGGGATCGTCATGGATGTTACTTTTGCCGCTTTCACTTCCAAAGAAGGAGTGACGTCACATATCCACACGCGTGACGTCTGCAAGTAAATGCACTATTCTGATTGGTTGCTAAGAAAGGGATGTTTTTAACAGCAATCTTGAGTCCTCGTTATTTGCCCGCTTAATTAGAATGTTGCCAGATAAAATGTTATAGTTACTTTTGACGGTAATGGTAAATTGTATCTATGCGTAAATCTGGTTCCTAATATAATCAAACATCCATGGATTTGAAAATCGCTATGATGTTAAATTTACAATTCTACAATTCTTATCAAATATATTATTAATGAGCGGCTTCCATAGCAATTTTACGGTGTTTCTATATCTATCTGTATAAGTAACCGCTACTAATAGTATTTATTTAGAAATAATAAATGTATGTTAGTGTCAATCCTACTGAGAAAAAAAACACTTTTTGTAAAAGTAATTGGCATTGTCAGATAAATATTCTTTAAAACAAATGAAACGAATATGTATCTTTTTCTTTCTTTCTTTATTTATAATTGTAGCAATTTAATTCTTTTTGAAACAATAAATATAATCTGGCTTCTGAAGTGGAAAATAATTGCATTTGAAATGTTCCCAAATCAATAAAACTAATGAGAATTTAATACATGTATTTATGTAAAGTTGTCATGTTTTAGTCGACGAAGGCGATATTATTTGATTTTGGAACAATTCATTTAAAAATGGGTACAGTCGGAACTGTCTACTTTAGCGACTCTAATCTTTGCTTATTGGACTATCTCATTTGTAAAAGCTGTTAAATGTGGTAACGTACGTATGCATATGAAATGCCTCAGCGTGTTATTGTATTGATTGATTAAATTGATGGAATTAAATTTTAATTTGTAAATTCTCAGTGCTTGCTTACTAAATAAATGAACTCATTGGTTCGTTCAGATTGTTCTATCGGTCTCATATATTAAATGAGTCAACATGATGTTTTATTGTATGTTATATAGTAATAAGAATTTGGTTGGCTTATGCGAACGAATAAATCACTATGGCTTCGGTTAATTCTTCTTTATTATCAACAAGAGTCACGTGTCTTTCCCACTTAGTTCTTGGTGGCATTGAATTGTATGACCGGTGTTTATTTCGCCAGAATTTGTTCGTCCTGATTGCAAGACTCTCTCGCTGATTAGCTAATCTACTTGGCACGACACGCGTAACCCAATCGTCTCCTTGGGACACAATTGTGAGTCTGTGAGACGTTCCAAGATTTTCCTCACATTAAGAAAAGTGTGTAATGTTTTGGTGAAACAAAGGATTAATACATTTCTAAAGTGAATCATATATGATTAGGAGACACGCACAAACGTACATATGTATTTATTTAGAAGCGATGCTTTCAATTTATATATTATTTAACATATACACTTGAATATTTTCCAATGCCCAACCATTACTTGTGGGTATATCTCATTATTATAGCTTCAATAAAAAGTCATGTATTAAAATATAAAGATTTTGTAGAAAATTAATAAGTACGTGTACTGGATAATGATAGTTACGTAGTTTTTGCATTGTTTAGTGATTATATTTAAGATATTTAGATATTACATATGTATATATAATTAGTTATAAAGTAGCTTTCTTCTTTTCATATTTCTTCTCCGGCGTTGTCTGGTAGTGTATTTACTTGCCAGTTATTTTGCTTTATTTATTTATTTTAAGCTATGCGTGATTTTCCTTTTTTTCTTATTTCCAAAGTAATTCCTAGACGAATACAAGGTAACGTGCTTTTTTAAGATGACGGACATCTGAAAATAATTTCGCCTTAGATAAACGATTTTCTGAAAAACATTTACTTAAATTATATTTTATTCGCTTAAAAGGCCTGCTGCCAATAACCACAACAAAATAACTTGTTATATAGTGTCCCGGGAATGGACCGCGGCAGTTCTCGTTTTATATACGCGTCCCGGAACAGGCCGTGGCAGTTCTCGTTTAAACAACTCGTCATTTTTTAAACGTAAATCATATGTGTTGCATATTTTTACATTTCTCGCATTTTCAATCTTTCCTCGCCGCGTGGGAGGGTGCGTCGTCCAGTGATTGCTTCTTTTCTTCTTTCTTCCTGCTGTGCACCACGCCGCTACAACAAAAATTTTAATGACCGACTCACTAAACAACAATCTTTTAAACTTTTAAGTTCTGTTTTATTTGGCGTTAGTTATCCGTCGGCTTGGAGATATCCACTAACGTCGAGAGAAAGACCAAATTACTGCTTTCGTAATTACTTATCAATTAAGTCCTTAGCCATTGATGGAGGGGGAAAGAGATCTTTCGCCTGTAATTTTTTAGATAATTAATTCCCCTTATCATTTCGAAGACTACATCGTGAAACACGTCCGTTCGGCTCGCCTCCAAAACCCAGACTAGCAAAAAATCTGTTTCCCACGCAAAAGTCCGTGACGTCACAGAGCCTCTATGCGCAGGTACACATTGATCCTTGATCTGAGGTCTCGTCAACGCGGTGACCCTGTCACATCTGTGAGCTCCGACTGTGAGTACCTCCCTATTCTGCACTCAACTGTACCGGTCCGTCCACACTAAATCGCGCAAGCCAAACCAGACGATTTCCAACAGATACGCCCACCTCAAGATGCGTCCGTTCCCATTATCCAACAAACTAAAGAACCAGAATATAATATTTATTTCGAAGGAAGAAGAAAGTTATAGACGAAAAAGAGACTGACTTTACTTTATTTATTAGATGCAATCATATGAGGTGGTATATCTTGAGGAATAATTTCTTTGCTAACATACATAAGTGGTTTCGTGCTAAGGTAGGGTAAGTGGATTATGTTATGCGTTGCAATATTTCGTTTCTTATTTCAGCGTAGTACTACATTAGGTACACTAGTTATTATAAAGAAACACACGTGTATTGCTTATTTATTCGTTTCCTTGATAACACCATGTTCTGAAAGCAGAATAACCCAGATAATATTCAACACTTAGAATAAATATTACTTCTAAGTAAAGCAATTGTTATCTGAATTTGAGATAGGATATCGTTACCGACGGAATGAAAGCAGAATAGAACGACAGAGAACATATATAATCACTGACAGCTCATGAATGGATGTTCTATTCAATTACGAAATATAAAACGGTTATGATAAAATATAAACCGGAATGTTCAAACTAAAGAAGTCATTTACAAAATGTCAGAGGGGAAAAAATGTGCGTGATGTGTCGTCAAAGAAGATTCGATTGTACCGAGACTTGATTGAATAATCGTCGTTCTTAACATTTGCACAAGTTGTCATTCGCAAAGCAAAATATGTGTATGGAAAAATCTTAATAGCAGTAGATGCAGAATGGTTTTGACAAAGTACATGGTGAAGCGCCTAAAGCTTATTTAAAGTGATGCAATTTATAACAATGAATAGCAACAGAATGTTAACGTATAACCGGTTATAATTAAAAGCCTTTCGTAATTACACTTGGAATCTTATTTTAAATGTAATGTAATTATTCATATATATATATATATATATATATATATATATATATATATATATATATATATATATATATAGGGAGAGAGAGATAGATGGAGAGAGAGAGAGTGGAGTCATTTTATAGGGGAAATAAACACAGTGCTCCATTACGTGCGCAAGAGCATATGTATTTTTATTCACCTTTACATTATTTTGATCATTCATTGTTACTACGACTTCAGAGAAAGACAAGACACTTAACACACAGGGTTATAGATAGCAAATGTAACCGGTTTATAAGCCAACGTAATGATAGTGTATTAATAACACTCAATTAAAGACTGTTATTATATGTTGCACTATCATTTAATCACTTTTGTATATGCGTGTCAAGTTTCTTTTGTTTTCGTAAAACACGAGGTAGCAATGGATGCTCAAATTAATTTATTGTGCCCATTGAATATATATATATATATATATATGTGTGTGTGTGTGTGTGTATATAGTTGTTTCATATATATACAAATATGTATTTATATATACGAAAGTTCTGAATGAAGAAATGCAATAAACGAACTCGAACACAACTCAAAATCATGTTTTTCATGATACAAGCATTATTAAAATAAGCTTTAAGTAGAATTATATATTTAATATTTTCGTATTTTTATTGTTTGTTGCATTCGAACTGTAATATATATATATATAATATACTTGATGCAAGTGAGGAATACAGTATCACATGTGTGTATGTAATTTTGAAGCATTTTTTCCCGCACTCTCGTGTCTCTTTATTAGTAAAATTAATTCAGTAATTTGGGAAATTCTATTAGAAAAATACAATATTTGTTTCTTTAGAAAAGAGTCATTAAATACACTCGATACATATAATTGGGTAGTTAATTCTGGTCGCTGACACTAAGTCAAATAACTTCACAAATCGTAAAAACATGTTTTGCTATCATTACATTGTTAGGTTGAGACGAATCACACCAATCATCCATTTACCCCATAGTTATAGACCTATCAAACAGAGAGAAACGAATATACTTTAGACGATTACTTTCTCAAGTTAATGTAGTAAAGATCGGTCTGTACGTCTTTTTACTCCTACCAAAAGTGACACCACTATAGCAGCGAGTAATACAACAATGCAAACCATGTGCCATTGATTCAGTTGATTCAATAATTCAAATTTTAAACTAAAACAATATAATCACATTTGGATTGTAGAAAGATATAATAGAAAATAATACAGTGTAATAGATTAACTTTACGTATCGGAAAGGCATTTATTAATACTTTTATTTCTTTGCCAACTGTGACATCTAAGTACACTCTTCTTTATACAGTGTTCCTTAATTGTTATTAATGTTTGTTGGGCCTAACAAGATTTTCGCACTACCCGGTATAATAATAAGCATGGTAGCTACATTAGTCTAACAACATATTTTAGCATATTGGGAAACGCCGGGTTCATATATATATATGATTATAAACATTTAACAACAGAGCATATATAAATAAAAAATAGTATGCCAAATTCCATTATCCAAGTGTTTATTCATTTCCTCATTTTTGCCAATTCAAATAAAACTTCGAATCACTTTGACCGACCGTTTTGCACACAAGTAGACAACCAACAATTGATATGCCACCTCAAGATTTTTCGTCCATACTGATCTACAGAAACCCAAATTTGCTCTTGAAATAAATGTTATAAGGCCGCAAACAGTAAAATTACAAAACAAGCAACTTACATTGAATCAAATTCTTTACAGAGCAAACATAGATATTTACGTCACATTGGGACAGCTATCTTTTTTCCTAATATAGAGCCATGATAAATACGCATAATATTACCCAAGTGAATTGTCAACACAACCGTAAATAAATAAGATAAAATTAATTAAAAAGATGTATGATATATTATTAAAATATAGATCAAAAGTTTTACAATAGTCATCTTTACGTATAAAACAAGTTTACTGTGATATAAGTGAAAATATATTACTATAATTAAGAGGCTAATGCTTTTTAGATGATGTCTAAAGTAATCTAAAGTAAAGTATATCATAATAAATAAATAGGTAAATATCTAATTAAGAACAGATCCACTATTGATCAGCACGATGAATTACAATTTGATACTGAATTTAAGATAATGCACCTATAAAAAAACAAATATATATATATATATATATATATATATATATACATATAGAGAGAATTGTGCACACACCAATACAAACACCATATAACGATGATTTGATTAATCACATTGGAAGTACTCGCGAAAAACAAATGAAACAAATAAAAAACGGAATTTGCATACATCAATTTAACCTAAATAGTAAATAGACTATTCAAAAAGTCTCATCAAGCTAAAAACCTCATTGCAATTTACTAGCATATATATATATATATATATATATATATATATATATATATATATATAGAGAGAGAGAGAGAGAGAGAGAGAGAGTTAGAGAGAGAGAGAGAGAGATTTATGTCTGGATGAGAAATTTGAAATCCTAAACTTTTAAGACCCCCAAAATCTATTAAACTGTAGAGGTGCGATAGCAAACAGCTACCTGCACAGAATGAAATTAATATTAGGCTAACAATACATTAATAAATAAATAATTAAGTAAACAAACAATAAGTACGCAAAACAACTAAACTAAACTAAAACCTAAAATAGATATACAAGGAACCGCGTGTTAAAATAAGGTCACCCATTATATTGATACAACAAAGAAAAAGGATATATGTCACTCTATAGAAAAATAGAATAGGAAATAGGAAGTAAAACTAACCAGATATTTGTTCGTGAGAAGCCCAACGATTGGCTAAGAGAACAACAAAGAATCTTCATGGTTAAAGAGCTAGCTGTGTATATAAAACCTTTTTCCATGCACTTTCGCCTGGAGATTCCCCCGGGGATAAAACGCGGGTCCCTCTGTGTAGCTTAATTGCGATAAATATATTTTCATAACTTCCTATATATATATATATATATATATATATATATATATACATTTTGTCATTTATATTTACACTTCAAAGATATATGATACTGTTATTTAATGTCAGCTTTTACGCAAACTAAATACTTAGAGAATTAAACACATACTTTAACAAATTCAGGCAATAAAGAAAACCTCCAGCCATCAGGGATTGTGTCAAATAGAAAACGATCGCAATCAAAGCAAATATTCATGCACAAATTTTGTAATGCTCATTAAAAAAACACCAATAAACAGAAATTCGAATGTTCAGAAAAAAGTTCGGAAAAAAGTTCGTTTGCACATCGTTGGCTCACTGGGCCGACTCGTAAAAGTCAAATAAGAATAACTGCAAAAATATTTGTTTAAATTTTGCTTTTGGTATCCAAAAAACAATAAGGCTTTTCATTCGGTATATAATCTCAAAACAAATCCATTCGAAAATAAAGGTCGGATAATTAATACAATCGAACGAATGACGTTATAATAGAGCCAACTCAGGGAACTCTCAGTTAATCAAATAAAATAAATGAAAAAATAAAGAAATAAAATTAAAATGGTTAAAGAAAAATAATAAGTTAAAATTTATCTGTTACATGAAGTTTAACTTTGATTTATATATATATATATATATATATATATATGTATATATATATAACCACAACAAAATCTCCCCTCTCCCTCCCTCACCCATCTCACTCTTTCGACTACTTCTTGCATACTCTTACTCACCCATGAATTATCTTCATTTCTTCAAATCTTTTTCTAAAACTATAATACTAGTTACATACCAAAGATACAGAGTTCCCCCTTTCCGTCCTATTTCCCCAGCCCCTCAAAATACATGCCACACCTCACCACGACAAAAAACATCTAAAGACGAAACGTTGCTGAATATATACAAAATATCTCTTGGTTTTACCGTTTTCATTTCCCATATATATATATATATATATATATATATATAACAAAAAAGGAAGCACTTACCGGGAACACTTAAGGTACTTGTAAACGTAAAGGTTAAACTAATGATTGTAATTGGTTCGCTTGAAACCTTTCCAAAACACTAGCAGCGAGATTAAAGAAACTAATGAAGGACTCGGTAGAAATCTTGGCCGTCATACGATTTTAAGAAGATGTAGGAATATACAAGAGATTTTAGATTAATTTGTAGTAGACTAGTCGGGTGGTGGGTCTAATGGTTTCCTGGTATTAAAGCCAATGATAAAGAATATGGGATAAAAGTAGACGAATAAAGACGGATTTCAACAGAATGAGCAGACATTAAAAAGAATAGGAAATTATAATACGAGAGTGATGAAAGAAAAATTAATAATAGACTAACAGTAAGAGGAGTCAATAGAAGAGTATTAGAAGATGTGGTAGTAAACATAAAAAGAACTGTGCGAAAAAGAAGGAAAAGAAGAGGAAAAAGAAAGAGAACCATCGAATTCATATTTGAATGACGAATCAAGATCAGTAATGCTAACTTAATAACTGTGACAATGGAAAATGAAATCCACTCAGTAATAGATCGTATATTTTTCCAGCATGCAACATTTCAAATTCCAAAAGTCTACAGAAATATGAATGGTTAATGACCAATATTTTACATGCACAATGCCGCAGCCATTTGATCGACAAAAATTGTAATTTAAGTAAAAAAGCAGAACAATGACATTTGGAAATGTCGCAGTCAACATTATTAAATATAATAAGATATCCAATTATAATTTCTACTTTTCATTAGAATGTTACTTAAATTATAATTACAAGAGTGGTATATATGTCAAACAGTTATTAACACACACACACAAATATATATATATATATATGAAATTAAAAATGGAACAGTAGAAGACCTATAAGCTCAACGTTTCGCCCGATGTGATGTGGGCTTTTTCAAGAGCGGATAAAAAGTGTGCTAAAAATGATAAAAGACGGGAAGGTCGTGTAATTGGGCAATATATATAGTGGTAGGGTTTGAATGGAGGGAAATATATGCAAGTATGTAAAGTTTCAGAAATAAGTGTGCAAAATGTCAGCATATAATTATACATACATATATATATATATATGTTTTATATTTAAAGTACATATATGTATGCATAAATAAACCTGCAATATATATGTGTGGGGGATGTGTTTCTGTCTGTATGTATGTTGTGTGTATGTGTGTGTGTGTGTGTGAATGTGCGTAAATATATGATAAAAATAGAAATCGAACCGCATCATGAAATCAGAGTTTACATACACAAAAGCCTCAATATTATTTAAAATAGAACTTTATAAATAAAATAAATAAAAAAGTGTTCAGATAAGCAGCATATATATATATATATATATATATATATATATATATATATATATATATATATATATATATATATACAGAATATATTTTTATCTCAACAAGATAACAAATTTTTTTCTGTCAAACGGAACAAACATTTCTTCTGTCAAATGAAACAGACACTTTTAAATGAAAGAAAAATGAAATGTTTTCTCAAATGAAACACTTTTATGAAATGGAAGTTACATCTGAAGAGAGCATAATGGATAAACGATAAATGCTCGAAACGCGTTTTGAAATTATATTTTAAAAAACTTAAAATGTTAAAATGATAAGATAATAAATAATTATTGAAAAAGTTTTTCTACTAGCGTTGGTAACCACAGTTCTTTAAATATACTTTTTTCTCTCGTTGGAACTGTACTGATGCTACACAACCCGTTTCTCTCCTTCTCTCTCTCTCTCTCTCTCTCTCTCTCTCTCTCTCTCTCTCTCTCTCTATATATATATATATATATATATATATATATATATATATATATATATATATATATATGTATATATATGTTATCGATCGCAAATCAGCAAACTATAATATTACAATTAAATCATATCTAGTGTTTTCAGCGTAAACTCCAAAACTGAGGACACTTAATCCAAGATCGTCTCCTGTCGTCCCATAGTAGCTATATTTCCATATGGCTCATTCTCGCTCTGGAATTAAAGTTGCCACAGCAAAAAAAGAAAGAAAAATCGGAATTTGGAAAGGGACTATTGATTAGGCTGTTGACATTCTCTTCTAGCGGTTGAGGGGCAACTATTATATATCTATGAATTAAAATAAGTTTGTAAAATTAACAGCAATCTCGGACGGTTCTCTCTGTAAGCAGAAATAACGTTTGTTTGTGAGAAAGGGGGTATTTCTCCCGCAGTATCAAAATGTTTTCACCAAACCGGATTCTATTGACAGTAAGTGAACAAATTCACTGAAGCAGTATGCGTAAGATTTACTGGAAAATAAATGCACAGATTACTTGCAGAAAAATATCGCATATATTGTTTACAGTTATTTGTTTTTGTTCATGCCCCCGTTTCACCGGCAATTATACTTATTTACCAGCAAAGCTTCATGCAAAATACCATAACATTTCAGTTTTTAATGAATTTAAATAGCTCTAATATAAATAATTTTCAAGTTAAAGTAAATAATGGTATCAATATGAATTTACATATATAATTTGGAGTCTATCTAATAAAGTATCCACTTATTCAATCTATATATTCATACATGATGGCTCCAAGAAAAGTCACCCATGAATCGTTAATAACATTCATTATATATTCTGGAAGCAAACTATACTTGGTATAATAACATTTCTGTCTATGTCTCAATTGTCTCCCAATTAACAGCAGCCTTTTTTTATCGCCGTTCGATTATATGGGGATCACTTTGGTCATCGTATATTCAGTATAATGGTATCATCCTGAAATAGCGTCACAATTTAAAACCCAAATTTCGATCTTTGACATTATCTTTAATACCTTCTAGGCTAAAGGGATAGATCACAGACAAAACCTGGAATAAGTCAACTATTTTAACTATTGAGAATGTTGCAAGTAATATCCAGGAATTCTTATCATTAAACGGCTATAAAATAAATGCTCTTGTATATTTATGACTGAAGCTTGGTGGGCAAAGCGGGCATAGACTGAAGTTTATTTTTAATTCTCTGAAGATTGTTTTGAAAGACATTATCTTTTATATAAACCCACAGATAAACATATTGGGGGTAGGTTCCGGTGTGTATGAAGCCATTAACGATTTAAACTCCTAATAATGAGGTGTTTACCAAAGGACCTTTGTTTATCATCAAACAAATATTAAACGAAGACTGTTTAACATGGATGGTTGTAACAAGTAAGTAATTTGTACTTACCGCCTTCAATGCACAGTAGTTAATAGCGCAGCAATTAGATCCCCTACCACGATCATCAGAAGGAACTACTCGACAGTTTCTTTTGGCTAAGATCAAAGTGTAGTATCTGTTCCGATGGATACTGCACCCCATACTGGTGTTGTCTTGGCCTTCGGGTCTTGATTTACGCCGGTCAATGGGTCTGTCCTGTGTAGTTCTGGGAGGTCCACCTTCCCAGGCTTTGCTTCCCCCCATGGGGGAGGAGTAAGTTTATTGCTTACTGCCTGAGGCGCCCCTACCGGGGAATGCCGACGGGGCTGCCCAGGCAATTTTTAAACCCCACTTTCCCGACCCTACCTTGGGTCACATCTTACTTGTGGGAGTAAGATAAAAACTGGCCTTGTGCCTAACTCCTGGAGAGGAGTAAATCAATACTCGACAGTTTCGGCTCTTAATCCTCTGCCGCACTGATGAAGTGGCGGGGCAACTCCACTTTGGCGTTGTATTGGTACCGATGTTAGCTAAGTTTCTGTCTAACCCAGAGGGTTTCTTTTCAACCGGATCTAGCATGATGCTTTCTCTGCTTCTTGTACGTTTGTGATGAAGTTATTTTTTACTTCTGTATTCGTACAACAAAAATGATGTCGCAATATGTGCATTACCTTTCGCTAAAAATACCAGCTTCCACATACAAATATTAATAATATTCTAGATTCTACCCATTTTCCTGACACTCGGTCAGTAGATCACCATATATCTTATCTTCCCTGTCTTTTATAATTGCAAAATAATCCTCCCAGCGTTTAGTCAGATCCAACATAATTCCAACCTTCTTTTCCTCACTCAACACTACAACGTCCGGACTCTGCTGTGTAAGGACCAGTGTGAAGATCGATGTATTGTGATGGTTTACTGGCAAGTTCAACTTTCCTTACGATCTTTCACGTTTAACTGCATCCTTTAATGATGTATCGTCATGCATCCTGTTCAAGGCCTATCAAAGTTTACCAGCTTAGTCTTGTATAACGTGTATCGACTTAGTGCGACTTATTTGAAACAAATAAAGTTGGATTATTGAAATAATTGCGAGTTTAATTAGAGATTTCAGAGGGTCATCATTTTCTAGGTCGACAATATAGTTTTAACTATGATTCATAAAACATGAATACATTAGAATTTTCAGCTTTTGAATTTATTCAATACTCATTCGTTATATATTATTGATTTTGTTATAGAGAAAATCCTTAATCAAACTAACGGTTCGAGTTTAGCATTAGTTTAGTACTACTAAAATCACATAATTTGGTAACGAATGTAACAAAGGAAATGTCGTAATCAAATCGCATCCAACAAAACGTGCATTTTTTCAAGAGCCAGAGGTTATTTTCATAGTTGCGAAGTTTTTCTTGACCTTTTACTGCTTACTTGAATATACGATGCGTTCGATGAGTTGAAGAAATTGATTTTGCCTCGCGGCTCGAAGGTAGGGGAAACTCTTGTCGTTCGTTTCGTTCTATTTATATTCCCGGCCCTTGATAATCTGCGACGTGCGAGTGACATAAACAGATTAGGACTAATGGATCGAAGTCAAGGATTGGCGCACGTTATTTCAAGAACGCAGTGCACTCAAGGAAATATAGAATATAAGGACGACATAATGAACACCGAAAGGATCGACAAACACGAAAAAGGAAGAATTATTCTGTTAGATAATTCGAAAAAGTAATATTTACCTTTTCAAATGACTAAAATATTATGACGTTTAAATTGTAAACAGAAGAATTAGAAATTTAGAATCAAACAAAATATAAGAAACGCGAAACTTTTTAGGAATAATAAAGTACTGCATCACATCACGGTCACTTAAATGTGTGTAAGCACATTTATTATGCTATATGCGTACCTATGAAATTATAAGTTAATCATGATATTGCTTTCCATTCATCATTGAAGAGAGTTTAAATTGAGAGTTTAAATTGAATAAGTCTAGCAACAATGTATTGTCTGTACTCTGATTATGACTTTTTCAAGTCGATTGTCTAACAGATATATACATACCTAGAACAGTCGATAAAATCAATCGATATGAGTTTTAGATTGTTTCCAGCCATAGTTGTTATATATATATATATTATTATTATATATATATATAGAGAGAGAAATTGTTTCTATTTTATGCTCCTTACAGTATCCGGAAATTTCAAGATACAAGCTTAATGAAGAGTTATTATAAAATTCGAAGAACTTGACGTCTCTTTCTGCTCATATCGTGATTCGACTCCTCGGTGTTGATGCCATCACAATCAGGAGGAAGAAAAAAAGAAAAAAAACTATAAGACAGTCTCGCCTGACAAAGTTGTTCTACAACGAAAGCTTGCAAAAAAAAATTCAATTAATCAATTTTTCATTTAAATTGCACGATTGTTGATTTTCAAAATATTTCAATTTAATACATTCTAATGCATGCTGCAAAGATGTCAATTTTCTTACTAAAAAAGGCGCCAATCTGCGCATAACATCGCCAGGACTAAACTTATCCTAACGTCTTTAAGAACTTGACGTCTCTTTCTGCTCATATCGTGGTTCGACCCCTCGGGGTTAATACCATCAAAATGAGGAGGAAGAAAAGAAGAAAAAACTATAAGACAGTCTCGCCTGAAAAAGTTGTTCTAAACCGAAAGCTTGCAAATAATTAAATAAATGAATTTTTCATTTAAATTGCACGATTGTTGATTATCAAAATATTTCACTTTAATACATTATAATGTGTGCTTCAAAGATGTTGTCAATTTCCTTACTTATGTTTTATTATGTTAATTTCAATTGTAAGATCACCGTGACCTGACTGCCGCAAGTTGAAAGAAATGCGAAACTTACAACAATTAAGAAAAGTTAAATAATAGAAGTGGGAATAAACTAGTGCTGACAATTAGAGACATTTAACTATTAGGAAGAGTTGAATGTAATTCAATTATGTCAAAGTTTGGTATAATTCTATTTATATAAAAAAAACACATTTGGTTGTAATATTACACAAAACAACAAATTATTGTCATATGCAGGATGGCTACATAGTTTAATACAGGCAGATTCCATAGCTGAAGATTTCAGTACCAAAATACAATCAACTCGAGGTAATGTGGTAAAGTGAAATTGTTCTTAGGGTTCTTCCCATTGTGTGTGATACTTAAAGGAAGTCATACTTTATTTAATCAATCACCTAATTTATTATTGTTCATTATTCTATTTACATTGTTAATGTAATCTCGATATTTAATTCTTCAAATCTCAATTCTTGCTTCAATATTGTAAGGGTTAATTCAACTCGTCCTGTACTTTTCCAGGTGTGTATTTAAAAATATTTATACACATGCGTCCGTATTTTTCAGTCTGATCCACTTTTTAAGGCCTTGCAGTTTGAGAATGTACGATGTTATTTTTTATAATAATTTAAAATGGTAACAAATAATAAGACCCTACAGCATCAGTGAAAAAAGTGCTAATTAAGTTGAACCAATAAGTATTATGACATCGCAATAATATAAGCATCTAATTTCCTAGTGGACTAGCCTGGCATTTATTACTTATAATCCGCTGAAAACAAATTAATTCAAACTTATCTTTGTTATCTGCATAACAGCAATAATAAGAAATTTTAACTAACTTCATTATTATAACTCGCAAATATATGTTCCCTCTGACGGCTGCGGCGTCAGAAATGAACGCTCACGTGTAAACCGATGTAGCCTCAGTCATATTTCTTGGGTGGTTAGATGTTGATATTGTGTGTTTATGAACAAGAATATTTTTAGATGAAAATAAAGAAAAAAAAATGTTCGACCTCACCCCGATTTTTGTATTACCCTCCCCCATAAATAGAAATATTTTTAGTTTAAAAAAAAAGAAAAAACTTTTTTGGATCCCCCTCATATTTTTTATTTACCCTCCCCGATACATAGGAATATTTTTAGTTAAGAAAAGAAAAACAAATTTTGTTTGACCGCCCCCTCCCCATTGTTTTATCCTTCCCCATACATATTAGTATTTTTAATGAAAAAGGAAAAATCCAAAAGAAAAATAGTAAAAAAATCAAATACAGCGAACACGATTAGTTAGTTAAATCATCTAAAGAAGAAGTTTACCTAAATAAAATTCATTGCAATGTGTGTGTGTTTTTTAGGAATAATTTTTAAATCAAATTTTATTTTCATTAAACAATTTGAATCAATAAAATTGTTAAAATCGACAATTTAAAAAACTAAATACAGCGAACAGTATTTTTCGAATTGGAAGAAAGGTATACCTGAAAGGAAACAATAAAAAAAAAATCCGTACTTTTTTACTGTAGGACCCGTGCTAACTTTGTCCATGACCCAAACCCTAACCCCTACTTTGACCCTAACCCTAACCCTAACGACTGAGTCAAAGTTAGCGCGGGTCCTATAGTGTAAAAGCACCAAAAATCAAATACAGTGAACACGATTTGTTATGTAAATGGTCTCGGAAAGAACGTTTACCTAAATTACATTCGTTAGAATGTGTGTGTGTGTGTTTGTTTACTGACCTTTCTTTAATTAAACAATTTGATTCTTAAATAAGTTATATTATTTTGCAGTGCAATGTGTTAGTTTCTTTGTTGACAGAAAAGAAAAAAATATCACATCTTTCAATTTAATTAATAACACATGGAATGATGAAAACAGTTAAAGTAACACAGTAAATGCCAGCGTTTTTGTTTAAATTTTAAATTACGCACTCGTCTTGCGATTTGACGGAGGGAGATCACCGTATTAATGGATTATATATATATATATATATATATATATATATATATATATACATATATATATATATATATATATATATATATATATATATAATAAAATAAATAATTATAATTTATAAGTAAGATTATTACCGAGCAAAATAGCGTAAATATATGTGGAAATCTGAAGAAAACAATCATGAGTGTATATTTGCGAATACTAATTTATTAGAAGTTGAAAGGCAATTGATTATGTAAATTGAGGCATTCGCATAGTGTTTACGGTGGTTTTTGTAGTAGTATATAATGAAGCTAGCCAACTTTGTTTCGGCTTCAGACAGACTGAAAGACAGGCAGACAGACAGATATATAAACTCCATTAATAATTGATTTATGAAAATATAAATATATTTAGTATAATTATTTAAAATAGTTGCCTTTTGTGGATAAAACGCCTGCATAATTAAGGATGTCACAAAATATTATGCTATAATAAATTTGAATTTAACTTTAAACATGAAGTTAGCAACAATAATACCTTCACCTTACTGATTAATAATTGAATCTCAAATAATTGATAATATGAAGAATAATTTTAATAATTTATTTTTTTAACAAAAAATGTAGTGAATTGAATATGATAAAATGAAACAGTTTCCTTTTCTAGACAGCCCTACTACATTATTCAGTACTGTCAATAAAGACAAAGCACAAATAACTATACCCCAATCATGAACAATTTTAATTTTACAAATGAAGTTAATATAAATTTATCAACGAAGCTTGCAAATAAAATAATTCACTTATTTAGTTAATGAAAAATAAATGTAAATAAATAGAATATAGTCAATTGAAATATTAACCTTTTCTGGCAGCCCCACTATATGATTCAGTACTTCCCATAGTTGGAAAACAACAATTGACTATAGTTTAGTAATCACATTAGAAATTCACTTTTAAAATGAAATTGTTTAAAAAAAAATTAATAGAAAAACAATAAAACATACTCACTTATATAATGAAAAATATTCTCTTAGAATATCATTAAAAAGGACATCAGTCATTTCGGAACAACCCACATACAAGATGCAGTACTGCCCATAGAGACAACGTAACAAATGACACTATTCTATTAATTAATTTAGAGTTTCACTTTACAAACTGAAGTTATTAAAAAATCAGGTAACCAACAAAATAAATAATTGGAGTGCTTACAACGTATACCGTCACTTTTAACCCTTGTAACACTCTCCAAAATTTTCTTTTTATTGTTAAATAATAATTCTCGTGAGTCCTTTGTTCTTTCATTAACAAATTTTTTATTTCGCTTTTAAATTATTAGAGATTTAATTATTAATATGTAAGGAATTATCAAAATTAATAATATTTCTTCTGTTATAAATATATTATTAAAATAATAAAGTACAATTTGTATTAGTTCTATTTAATAATTTCAGTGTTTCTCTCTAAATTATAACGCACTCTTCCAATTAAATACAATTGTTGTCAAATTGAAGAATTGTAATTTTTGGAAAAAAGATAAATTAGATAAAAATTATGTTCAATATTTTAAATTCAACTATTCATAATTTCAGAAAAACCTGGATTTTTAAAATAAGTTTGTTAATAACGAGAATAAATTTTAATTTCCCAGTTTCTAATAAGTGAAAATAAGTTTTACTTATTTAAGAACACATTCAAATATCATTTTTAAATTATTATTGACTTCAGTATAAATACTTTTTTTAGAATTTTAATTTTCTAAATAAAGTAATTTAAGATCAAAATATGTTTTATATATCAAATTCAAATATTACTAAATTCACAAAATCTTTTATTTTCACAATAAGTTCATAATAATTTTTTTTAAATTCAGAAAAATAAGAAAAAAATTATACTTCAAGGTTTCAAAAAAGTGTTTCTTTATTTGATCATTTTATAAAAATATGTATTTCCAAATTATAATTAATTTTTAGAGTTTCTAATAAGTTCAGAAAAATTATAAAAAAATAAGAATAAATTCTATATTTCAAAAATCGTTATTAAAATTTCAGACTTCATGATCATATCTTTATTTCAGTAAAAATACAATATTATTTACTTAAGTGTAAATATTATTTTAAGATAAATTTTTAAAGTATATGTTAAATTCCAAGTTAATATTTTCCATAAATAAGTCGACCACATTATGTAATTTGGTAGGAACTTTATAGTGTCTTTTCTTAATAGTGTTGTCACAAATTTAATCGTATTTTCATGTTCCATTTTTTACTAGACAGGTATCATACTATGTCATAGATGATGCTCTTTCATGAAGAATGGCAGCTTTTTATGTACAATTAGTTCAATATATTCGCTGTGTTTTAGAAGTGAAGTTTATATTATCACAAGTAATTATTTGTTCTCTTCCATTATTAATTGAGAATCTTATAATTAAGATGACTAGATATTTGAAATCATTAGTGAATTCAATTCTTGAAGTTAACTGATGCTCAGTGTGTGTTGAACAAGTATCTCAGTATGAAATCAAAGTAGTTGTTGTTGAAAGTACAGATTAACATTGCTGTTTGCAACTAATAGGATTTAATATCAAATATTCTTTCATTTCAAATGGCAGTTCAGATTTAATATTACATCCAGGTATTGAATTACAATTATAAACATTATTATTTAATACAGGCCAATTTGTAATGTAATCCAGTGCATCTAGCTTGATAAGTTTAACAAATTGTAGTGTTTTTCTCTGAGTACTACGTCTAAATGAACAGGGAGTGTATTCCGAAATTAATGAGCACATTGCTGATTTCTATTATCAAATCTTCTTCGAATTATACTTTTCAAGGTAAAAACATTATAATGATTATTAAAAATGATACTACTTAAATCTTGATGTACACCATAATGTTGTTAAAATTATTCAAATACTCAGGAAATTCAGGATATTGATCATGTGATTGCACAACTGAAGAATGCGCAAGAACTAAAGTTTGGATGATTTTATTTAGTTTCCTCTTCTTGAAAGGTTGGTTTGTATTTTCTTCAAAAGTAATTCTTTTAGATTTTGCGGATGGGGAATGCTAAAAGAATGTGCTATACTAGGAGGCTTTTCCCTTCAAGTTGGCAAGGGAGGCTGCACTAGATCGTAGTTTGTTGTACACTTTCTATATGGATTCATCAGCCACCAAAATACACATTGGAAAGTTCCCTGGCAATTGAATGCGCAACATCAGCTCAATTATCAGAATATATCTAATTGCCTAAATCAGCAATAATTCAATTAACAGAAATTCCTTGTGATTTCTGAATTGTTATGGAGTAAGCACATGACAATAGAAATCGTGTTCATATGAAAGAAAAACAGAGGAAATTTATAGTCTGTTTGGACTCTTACACTTGGAACGGGTTTGTCTTTAAACGTATAAAAATTGTTTAAACAATTAAACAACTGTTCTAATAACATCATTGCAACTGTTGCATAATCCTTGATCCAAATCAATGTTTCTTTTAAGTATTGCTCCTATTCAAACTGTGTCAGATAGTTTCTTGGTTTTGCCAATTTTACAATTTTTCTTTTTTGTCATGTACTTGTCTTATATTAGACTAGTTTGCAGCAATTCTCACAATATTTATTTCGCATTTTTTATCATTTTATTGTTCAACTAATCAACAGCTTCATTTGAAAGCAAAATGAAAACACATTACATTCTAGTGTAGCGTACATTTCTAAGCTAAGTTTCAGTAACTTCTTACACAGTTGATTTACTATCAGGAAAGAGGCATGTTTTCTGAAAAATGCATATATCAGAATCTAATGGTTAAGCAATCCTAATCCTTTCTAAAATATCAAACTATTTGTTTTGTCTTCTTTTTGTTGTACATTAATGATAAGTCCATCATATTAGAGCTATTTCCACAATTATTATTTACTAATGCTAATTTCTGTTATTTTGGCATTATATGATGGTATTCTAGAAAAATGGTTATTCATTGACAGCAAACAATTGCATTAAGACATAAAGCAATAGAACACTCATGGTTCCAAAAAGATGTGCCATTTTTTCAAATCTCCAAATTTTCCTCAAGCTTTTTGTGAATAACTGCCAGCATAACATTACTAACCATGCTAATTTCATAAATTATTAACAGTCTGGCTCTTTAATACATGTAGCATAAATTATTCACGTCCATTTCTGCAATTCCTTGTAAGTTGGAGACTTTCCTTGCTTAACCTCAATCATTAACGTTATATTTAGAGTACTTTGTTCATGCCTTTTGGTCCGCATATTTTTACTGGAAATCCATTAGATAGATCAGTATCGGGGTTATTTCCGCAGACAATGTGTCAATCAAACAACTTATACCTGTTCCATTCACAGAAAAATATAATTTGAGAAGATGTGAGGATTCATCACATCTGCAACAAGATAGAAGCGTGTCTTTATTCCAATGAACGTCTTGTTTCTTCATAATTGAAATTACTTTATTGTAAAGTTGTCTTTAATCTACATAGAGTTAAGCCTCTTTTTAAGCCACTGATTCATCAGTCCCATCTCCATTTTATATTTCACAAAACCATCAACACTTCATTGTTATCATTTGATTCATGAATTACTTTTCCATGACTTTTCCTTTTCTCCTTCAATTCTTAATTGTTTTACCAATCCGATAGAATCAGCAATTCTTATTTTAATATTCTCATATTGAGCCAGTTCTGGCAATTTTGAATAATAATTTGTGAATGCTTTTTCATAAGAACTAAAACACTCAATAAATCAATTTCCTTATTTTTTTTCGGCTGAGAAAGCATGAGAATAGTGTAGTTATAGCGATTTTTATTATCTTTGTTCAGAGCCACATTTGAAGTCTTGAGACCTTTTTCTGTGACTTTTGTTTTAAATATAGGCTTTTTTTTTTCATGACAATTCTTTATTCGTCTTCTTTCTCCTTAGGTTGATATGACACATTTTCCTAATTACTAGCTACGTCATATAATGAAGTTTCTTCTGAGAAAAATAGTTTATTAGAATAATAATTTCCCACTATATTTTCATGAAATATGTTTGTTACATCTTGTGGCATTTCTTGGAAATCTTTGTTTTGATCTTACCCTATGGCTTCTTATGCAATTAATATCAACACCAATCTAAATAACCTCATCAGATGAACCAAATAAATGATGTCATAACAACTAATGAGCACACTCGTATGCTCCAATATCTCGTTTTCCAATGAGCCGAAGACCAGCTGACATGTATCTTCCATATTTTGATCGAATTTCATCCATTTTTTCTATATACCTTCAGCTTCATTTTTGTTAAGGTGTTGTTTGATAACTTGTCATATATCTTGTCAAAATCATGCTACTTACTCTAATGTATTAGACATCAACATTAGCTTGCCAAATTAAAAGAAATGAAGTTAATTTTCTTAGCAGTTCGTAAAGTTTTCTGACACTTTTATAATTCTCTTGATTTTACACTATCAGTCACAGTAAAATATGTTAATGCTCCATCAGATATATTAAATCTAAATCTGTACTCTTTCGCAACATTTTCCCTTTGTCAAAAACTTTCTAACAAGTTTTACTAAAATAATGCATTTGAAATCTAGACACATAATTGTTCAATGTATGACTAGATACAGAACAAGACATTCTGCATATGATATGTTACTCAATAAAGTGATAGCTTCTTTCTATGATGGTGTTTGCCCGTTCACACCATTATGTTATATAGGTGTGTAAGGCACCTTTTTGTTTATACTCACTTCCCCAGACATAATGTCAAACTTTACCAAAAATTGGATATTCTTTACTAAAATCACTACATTCATGAAGTATTTTATCCCATAGTAAAATAATTAACTGACAACAAAAACAACATCATGTATGCAAGGTGTTCTAGTGTGAGCTATTTTGACATTTGCAATGTCATTATTCAAATCAGCCCAGAAATATTCTGCGATGCCAATTTTTTTATTCATCGCATAAAGATCAGATACGTTTCTATTTCGAAATTGTTTTGAACCCTGGACATTTTCCGTGATTATTGAAAGGTTTCCTTCCAGATCTGTATCATTATTTTGAAATATTTGGTCGAATTCTTCTAAAGTTATTTTTCCTGTTTTCATTAACTTGATCATGGTAAAAATTCCAGCATCCAAACATCTTTTTTCTGCTTTGTCAACATTATGAAAAATATATTAGATGTTTCTTCTGAATCTAGTGTCTTAGTATCTTCATGCCTGAGTATGTTTCTGACAAACATATAAGGTCTGAAATTTCCATATTTTTTATCTTGAAATATTACATTTTTCCTGAGAGGAAATAAAATATGAATGCACATCAATGCAATTTGGGATTTTTATCTTTCATTAAATATCCTCCAAATGTATTCATCTAAAAAATGTCAATGTATTTTTAATTTAGTAAAGATTGGTACATTTTTTAACAATGTGATGCTCATAGAATATTTCAGCATATTTCTTTATGAAATGTGTCAACACATGATCAGAATCTTTTGTGCAGTTTTGTCTTATCCATAACAGAATGTCATTGAAATCATTAATTTCATCAATTCTAATGTATTTTCAAATGTATTGTCTATTTGAAGCCAATAAACTGCATTCAAATCATTTTGCATATTGACTAATGATTTCCAACTTATTTTGTTTTTAGTTGACAATGAGTCAATAACAATTTCTAAACAACTGTGTTATTTTGAAGTCAATGTGCCCATTACATGATTGATAGTGGTATTCATAGGAAGGGGCAAATTAGTTCCAATTACTTTGATGGCAGCCAACATAGAAGACAAGGGTCCTTTGAATTTTTAGGCCCAAGTTTTATCAAATTAATAAAGAAGTTGGCTTGTATTAATATATGTTCATAAATATTCAATTTTTCTAATACTTTGGAAATAAATTTCCCTACTTCAAGACCATTGATTGAAGCCAATGAAAAACATATTCCTATTTTCAAATAAAATTAGATGATACACATAGTACATTGCAAAGTATGATTTTCTCTAATGACTTCAGGAACTTTTTCATCCAATTGAGTCATTTGTTTTCAAATCATTGTCACATTCTCTTTGTAAGCAAATGTTACAAGAATTAGTTTACATATCTTTTTTGATTTTTAATAAGAGGACCAAATTTGTTGATAATGTTTAGTTCAGAATAGTGAACTTCATTTTCTCTCAAGCAAATTTGCAATAATTTCAAAACTGATTTCATTAATTGTGTCTTATGTCACTTATTTGTGAAGATAGGCCAGTTTTCTTCAAAAATTACAATATCATACAAATGCAACCAAATGCATACACCTCTTTATTTTTAGACACGATTCACCAATGTTCGAAGTCTAGGAGTTGATGGGGCGATTTTTCTTAATGAGTTTGAGTTTATTAGTGCAGTACGATTGGACACAACAATACATGTATTCACTATAGAAGCCATTGCATTCTTCAAGTGTTTTCATTTGTTCGCGAATTTATTTCAGAGCTGAATCAGGTACTATTTCCTGAATTGCCTCATGTATTTTTCATGTTTTAAAAAGTTGAGGTTTTCCATCATGACACCCTTCTGTTTTGTAACAAAGAGGAGTAAAGCATCCATCCATCACAAATTGATCATCAATTTCTTGATTTATTGCATCTTGGTTAATTTTGTTATTATTATTTCGATCAGGTTTGCATTCACATTCATTTCATTGACACTCAATAGTTTCCAATCCATGACATCTCAATACATTCAATGGAATATATTTTATTGCATTCCTTTGTAACAAAAAGTGTTCATTAGTGAAAGTATGGTACAAATATTGCCCCCAATAGACTGCCAACTATCCATGTTTTCAATATTTTTGACAAAATGATTAACAGTTTTTAGAGTCTTTTTGATTCGTTTTAGTATGAATTTTCTAATGCCCAAAGCAAATTTGTCTGCTTGTGTAACTTTATTAAGCCATTTCTGGTTATTAACTCTGCATTTTTTTATAAACTAAATAAGATTTTGTCAATTTGTGAATAGTAATGGCGGTTTGAAAAAAAAAAAATTAGAAAATATGTTCGATCTATTTTTCCAGTAAAATGTTTTTCTTGTAAGTTTGAATTACATTTTCAAAGTATATTTTTCAATTTCTTTTCTTCAACAATCATTTTTACTATTTCTATAATTTGTTTCTTAAATTGTTCTAGTTTCATTATCATTTGAATTTTTATTTTCAACTCTTTTCTTTTTCCTGATACTTTTTTGATATTCAACATGTCGTTTTATAAATTCACTTGTATTTTTTTTGTTGTTTCTATAGTTTACTTGTTGTAGATTATTGCTGAATAATTGTTGTTTCGAATTTTAGGGACTAATTGTTGTTCGATATTTAGGAAACAAATTGTTGTTCCTAATTTTATGGACAAATTGTTTTTTCGAATGTACAAGACTAATTCTTGTTTCGAATTTGGCGGACTAATTGTTGTTCCAAATAAGAAGGACGAATTGTTGTTTCGAATTGGGGAGAGAAATTGTTTTTAATGTATTTGAATGAAAGTGATCATTGGCTATTGGCGCACAGTGGGCGTGTTTTAAAAAATAAAACGAGTTTACTATAAACATCAATTATCACTTTTTTCTACTAAAAATTACACAGCTCGGTTTCTTTGGAACATTTTTTTAATATACATATTTTGAATCAGCTAATCGACGCTAATTTTTCTAGTTCTCCATCATGAAGTTATAAATGTAATTTAAAAAGTTATGTTGAGTGAAACTGCATAAAGAGCGTTGCTCAATACGTACTTTTGGCATTTTTAAGCTGCTAAACACTTCCATATTATAAAACCTCCTTCGATATATCTATATTTCTAGGTACCTTGTGTTTTTGGTACATTGTTGGTATTAATAAAATGAATGTTTATTTAAAATTCAAAACTTATGATGATTCAAAGGCAAGGCGGTGCGTTATCCTACACATTGATGACTACGCATAACTTTATTTGTACCAGACAAAATTGTAATTTCTTTCCGTTTAAAAAAGGCTTTGGGCGAGTAAATTGTAATACAAAAAACGCATACAGTTTGGATACAAACTCAATTAGTGATAAGCCAGAGAACTGGTTATGATTTGGTAAATATTGACCGTAAAAATATTATTCACACATTATCGTGTGTGAATAATATAAATTCCCGTCGGCAGGTTGTCAACAAGCTGAGCAAAATAAATATACTTGATAACAATAAATATGGGTGTCGTTCTACAAGATCAACTTCTGACGTGCTGGCTGTTATATCGCACATGACCAGTGAATATATCGACAACCTCTTCGTTACTATGGCAAAAACATATAATATATACAAAAGCTTTAGATAGTGTTTGTCACAAGCGTTTTGTTCACAATCTTGCTAGCTATTGCATATGTCGAAATACTTTCTGAATCTTCAAATTTATTTCCCCTCGAATGTCGATAAAAGTAGTTGTTAATGTATGGAAGTCTAGAGAACATAGTATCAAAACTTGCGTGTCTCTATGATATAATCTGGGTCCAAATCTCTTCCTGAACTTACTAAATGATCTTCCAAATCATATTCGTTGACATTTATGCAGATGACACAAACATCGCTATTAGGAATTTGAAAATTAGTGATTATAAACCTTTCTGATTATATCTCTTCCGAGTTGTAGCACGGCGCAATGGGATCAAAATGTGTGGTTATCTTTAACAACTCTACCCAACCAACAATCTCATCCTCGTTTTCCAGTAGCTAAAATGAATGGCTCTCTCTCTCTCTCTCTTTCAGAAAAAAAACCCTTTATTTTGATAAGCTCCCAAGACTTACTTTCACCGAAGGCCTACAATGGAAGACTTACATCAGATATAGGGCTTAGGTCGATGGACGAATGGTTGGATCATTATGCCACAACAAGAATTATCTTCCTCTTGACCTTATGATCTACCTGTATACGAGTGCGATACACCCTACCATGGAGTTCTGCATAGGTAGAGGTGCTGCATAGAGCATACTCTCACGACTTGACAAAGTACAAAATCGATCTCGCAACCAAGTGGAGTTCATCTCCTCTTTTGCACACAGCTTCTTTCTCACTGAAGATAATTTTCCAGTCTTCCCCTCACTCTATCAATATTTTAATTGTACGTGCTCGACTTAGCAAAAATTCGCCTCGCTAAACGCACTGCAAAGAATCTCCTTTTCTCAATTTATGTACTTAACATCGAATTGAACTAACACAGACACATTTTCTTTCCTAGATCTGTCCATCTCTGGGGCATAATACCATTTGGAGGTTTTGTAGCTGACAGCCACATGGTCGTATTAACAAATACATATCGAGACGTCCTGTTATATTATATAATTCTTCTCCATTTAGCCATTGTTTTCAATCATCTCATGGTGTTGTTCATCGTTCAACAGACACTCTCATTAAACACTGTCGTCGAAGCCTTATTAAGTTTTGATACATTAGTATATAAAAATTAAATTACTTATATGTACAAAGATATTTATTATTTTAATGTATATTCAACCACTCAATTGTTGAGAGTGTTTATAAAATGATTGAGATTCCGTTTACCTGACTAAGAAATGGCCTGAGGAACCGATGATCAACTAAACAGTTGGGTTTCGATCCTAGATTGAAGCACTTGCTTGTCTAACCACATTGAACATCTGTGATACAGCGAAATAGTTTGTCTGCTGATAGCTATATATATGTATATATATATATACATATATATATATATATGTATATATACATATATATAATATGATAATATGATATGTATATCAATATATATATATATATATTTAAATTCCCGAAACAGTTTTTCATGGTAAACAACTGATGATCCCTTAAAATAGTGTTAGAAACTAACTAATATAATAACTGTAAAAAATAAATTGACTTACATGAGTGATTTTCCACTGGAAGACTTGAGACTATAATTTTTTTTTTTTTTTTTTGATATATTTTTTTTTAATATATAGTTTTAATGGTTGAGAAACTTCCGAGACTATATATATATATATATATATATATATATGTATACATACGTATATATATATATATATATGTATATATATGCATATATATGTATATATATGCATATATATATATATATATATATATATATATATATATATATATATATATATTTATATCAGATGAAATGCCTTGCGTAGGTCGCTTTTCTTTTCATTATATGTATAACAAAAGGCGTTCCTTTCCTGAATGCTTATATTGTATATCAAAAATGTGATCCTTTCTTCTGCTAATAGCAAAGTGTCCGTATATTTATGCGTGTTAGTCGACACGCATTTTTGACGATATCGGGTTCGAAAATAATGTGCTACGATACAGCTCTTAAACCATCTCAGAAATCTTTTAAAAATCCTAATACGTACATTGCCTTATTAGGTGTTATATGCCAGTGTCACAATTTACGGTAATAATGATATAAAATCGCGCCGACCACCCTATCGACACACCCCCTGTTACATGTCAGAGTAATCTGCTTCAGGGTGCATATCGAAATCATGCACGCACATACACGCTATATCTTTCACATAAATAAATGTAAGGCTCTGGAGACATTGTTTTCCAAATAAGCTTAGGATAATCTTCCACAGAATAAAAGAGACAAAATTTAAGAAAAGTAAGAAAATAAATGTGTGTGGACTGTTTTGTTTGTAAATATAACTCTGCGTTCGTGTGTTTATGCATGGATGTATCATACACACTCACACACACACACATACACACATATATATATATATATATATATATATATATATATATATATACATATATATACATATATATGTATATGTATTACATTAATTGATAAATAAATAATATATATATGCATATATATATATATATATGCATTAATGGAATATATATTTCCATTAATAGATAAATAAATAAATAATATATATATATATATATATATATGTATATATATATATATATTTATATATATATATATATATATATATATATATATATATATATATATATTAAAGTTGGTATTACAGAAGATCAGAACAACATAAGTAGTGCCGGTTTCCAATCCTAAAATAGAGGACCTAGAAAGCTCTCTTTATCGAACTCTCTTAAGCATCTGTTTATTTCTGTCTTCCCGGCAGATGGCTATTCCCGCGTTATGTTGTCTTACGAGACCTCGAGTGTCTTTTAATGTTCATCTTTTTTTTACAAATTAGGTATTTATACCTGCAAATTATGCCGGTATTTTAGTAATAAACGACAGAAAACAGTTTTTTTTCTTTTGTTCTTTGAAAACATATGTTGATACAATACCAATGCCATGTTCATCTCCGATCCCGGTGAAATACATTTAAAACAATGAAATTTTTAAATGTAGATTTACAAATTAAGACTAAATTTTAGAAAACAATTTGAAAGTTTAAAGATTTAAAAGCATAAAGAAACCACCTATCGACTGATGAAAGAAGAAATGTTAATCTGTATAGGTAGCAAAGGCCAGCAAAAATATATTCAAATTATCCTCATCTTACGTGAAACATAACTTTAGTCAGATTTAATTGTTGTCTAATGTGGGCAAATCTTTAAGCTGGTTTAGTACTGTTTATTTATATTATATTATCTAACGAAAATTAGGAACATTATAATCAATAATTATAATGAGTAACATTAAATTGTAATGATAAAATAAGTTAATATAATAATGTAATAATTAAAATGTTAAATGAATTACCTATGAGAGAGTATAAAATAAGACTCTAAAACTTTGATTCATGAAACAAGTAAAGAAAAACAAAATTAAGAAAAAATCAATAAATAATATATAATAATAAATAATAATACAACTATTAATAAAAGTGATTGTTTTAAATATAATTATAATAACGTTATGAAATTTAAAAGAAAATGGAGAAAGGGAAATATTGATTCATAGGGAAGCTGAGTAGTATGTCGATCTTCTGTCTAACCCCTTACCATTAAATGGTAGAGGATATCCCATGATCTTTAATTTCCCATGGCCGGGTAGCTAGTGCTGTGTTTGCCTTTTCTTTATATTTAAAAGTGTGTCTATGTGCGTATAACCTCTGCTTTAAGCAACGATTACACTGCTTTGTAAAGATAACAGCTATTTCGGGTGGGGTTTCCTGGGTAATATGACTGGAATTTTGTCAGGACCTGTTCCCTAATTGGCATCAAAGTTGTTTATAAGTTAAGCAACATAAGAGACCTCTCGCCTAGACTGTTTCACAGTCATAGGAGGGAATTCTGGTGGTAATTGCAAAAAAGCGACGATTAGTTGCAACGTTATTTATGAACATTTTGACTAAACCAGATACTGAGGAAAGCAGCTATGGTCTATTAATGATGGTTAAAATAGAGATATGTTTGTTATTTCTCAAAAATCATGAGAGCCAAACCCCTGATCTGTCACTCAGGATGTATTCGATTAAGATTAGATCTATTGTGCTTTTTTTATAATCCTTTTACAGTGGTTACGGTCAGTTTAATATAAAACAACTTTTGGCTGTGAATTTATTTCGTTGAACGCGGTTAAACTATTGGTTCCTGTGGGAAATAGCGGCGCTACATTCAGGGGTATACCATGTCTGGCTGATTGGTATATGTTGGAATAATTTAGTGGGTATAAAGCTCTCAATAGTAACGACTGACCACTCAGATACATTGAATGCTATGCAGGATACATTCTATTTTAAAAAAGGATTCTAAAGGGATTTAATATATTAAGGATCTTTAGTTACCCCAATCGACATTTGAATACCTCTGATAAACTCTGGGGTGGCTAATGATATAAAAGGAATTTGTTTTGATCTTAATTAAGAGAACTGAGTGATCAGATAATTTCAGAGAAGACAGGTAATTAACTGTGCGCCGTTCAAGGAAAGTGGCAGACGAAAAATCAAGAAAGCTTACAAAATGTCTATCAGAATCGGGTATGCAGTTGGTAATGTCAACAATTTGTGTAAATGAGAAAAAAGTCGTGATAAAACAACCCCTTATCATCAGTCCTTATTGAGTAGGCAAGCCATAAATAACATTATCGTCATTAAAGACAGGAATGCGAGCAGAAAACTGAAAAGTAAGAACTCGTCAATTTTGTAAGATATAGCCGTTCTTAAGAGCTGTGACACAGCAAAACAGTCTGTCTGTATATTAATATATATATATACACATCGTTTTTCCAGGTGTGCTCTTCTTAATTAATTCGTACAATGATAAATGCAACTGACTGCCTCTTCATGTTTGAAAAATCCATTCGACTATTAAATGCATGAATAAATGAAAAAAAATTACAAACGATGAACGCGTTAGACTTTTTCGTTGTTGTTTATTATTTTTTGTTTAGACGGTAGTTAAGTGGATAACGACACGAACTAAAAACCTGGGGGAAGCAAATTCGAATCCGGTCGATTTCATAGTACAGCTTTCATGCAAAGAATGTTGTAAACAATTATGTGGTCCTTCCTGAAAGAATGCCGACAACAGAATCAAGCCGGTCAACTCAGTTCTAAACGAATTTACTTTTACTATTATCTTTTTTCAATTTATTTCTCTCAAAATAGGTATATATATATATATATATATATATATATATATATATATATATATTTAGATTTTTTACTTATAAAATATATCATTCAGTGAAGACCGTGGTTGTTCCAATAAAAACAAGCTCGATGATACTCGATTACAGAGAACAGAACATTTATATGTGACTTTATGAAGGCTTACCTAAGCATTCCTTTCAGGACACCAATGATCACCATTAAATATATTTTTCCTTACAAATATTATTTATTCAAATTAAATGTTTTTCCTACACGTGTTTCACTACCAAACAGGTACTTGCTTGGCAGATCATCAGGGAAATTAGAAACAATTGGATGTGTATGAAAAGTATTTTGTACAGTGTTTTTAAATTAATAACAACAAAGTATCCCGTCATTTAACGAGTTAGAGTGATATTTTCCCGTAAAGTGGCATAAAATTACCCCGTCCATTAAAAAATGTTTTTCTAAAAATAGAAAATAGATTTCTTATAACGATATTCCGTAGTAATATTTATTTATGGAATATAGAATAATATTTTCCACAGAGAGTTGCAAACAGACACAGACGTTAAGGAAATATTTTAAATTATTTAAAATAATAACTAGATTTTTGTAGAAAACTTTTTTATAATTACATTTTATCTTTGATATATGAATAAATTTTTGAAAAATAATTTCTGCGGGATAGGACTTTTTCTGCTTCGTTAAACAACAACACGATAATAATTCGGCAGTTGATTAAATGAAGGACGTTTTCCCAAAATGTAAAATGACGTCCCAGACACTAGATAATTAATTTCTATTCTTAGAAACAGTATTTTGAATAAATAGTTTCTATCTACTAATTAAGACTTTTTCTTAAAATAAAGAAGAGTTTCTGTGAGATTGACGTTCAACTCGTCGTGTGTTTATTTCGAAAGGGAACAAGTCAGCCCTTGAAATAAGCTCGTCTGACCGCTGGCATTCCGGACGAACATTTATGTTGCTTTTCCTTGTCATGAATTAGTTTTAGAATTCCCATACTATCATTGGATTGGAATGGTAACTTGTGAGCGGTTCTTGAATGGTTTAGTTTTTGTTTTGTTATTTTAGGGGGTGGATTTCTTCATCATTGTGCCGCCCGACGTGAAAGTGTATTATCGCACATTGTTCCATTTTTTTTGTGTTTTTTTTAATGCATTTGGGACCGATTATTTGCGTGTTGGCTTGGTGGCAGAAATAATGCACGAGCTACTTTTCTAAGAAATTTTCTAGGACTTTCTTTTCTTTATCGTTGTTCTTTCTTGTTTTTTAATTTTAACTTTTATTTTTATTTTTTCCTCTTCTCTTCTTAAGTGACCTCAACTATTGCAACGCAACATTGTGTATTGTCGGCAGTTGAAACCCTTATTCCAGTCATCAAATTTCCCTGATGATCTGCCAAGCAAGTACCTGCTTGGTAGTGAAACACGTGTAGGAAAAAAACATTTAATTTGAATAAATAATATTTGTAAGAAAACATATATTTAATGGTGATCATTGGTGTCCTGAAAGGAATGCTTTGGTAAGCGTTCATGAAATCACACACATATATATATATATATATATATATATATATATATATATATATATATATATATATATATATATATATATATATATATATATATATATGTATACAATATTTATATATAAGCGGAACTCGTGTTAATTGGCATGTGGACTAGTGACCTCTCAGTGAAGGTCATAAACGATATAAGAAATTCATCACTTCAACGCTGACGGGTCGCAGGAGGGGGAGTCAAATACCTAATACTGAAAACTGTGTTCACTTAGATTAAAGTGAAATTTAAACCATAGGTAAATGACAAAACAATTAGGTATATCCCCAAAATTGCAGCACATTTTTATGATATTAAGATTGTCCTCGAGGGGGCAACCCCTCCACTTAAAACTGTTTTACCTTTGATTAAAATTAAATTTAAACCATAGTTACCAATAATGATGTCTATTCCACAAAATGTAAGAAAATTTGTATAATATAAAGAGGGTCTCGGGGGAAACCCCCATCCATCCTGAAAAGTATTTTCTTATTGATTCAAATGAAATTTAAACAATAGGTAAATGACTAAAAATGATGTAAATTCTCAAAGTTTCAGAAAACTTTGATAATAAAAAGCTGGTCACCGGGAATACAACCCCGCCACTGTTTTTCTTTGATTCAAATGAATGTACTTTTAATATAATTGTATTCACATGTACAATTCGCATGTTAACATAAGGGAAGTATTTTTCCCTCTCTGGCTGCCACTTAAAGAAGCTAATGACAATTTTCAAACATGTTGCACAATGAAATTAATCTATTTATTAGCGTTAGTTTAAGATTATTAACACATATCTGAATATGTAATGTAAAATTGCTGTTGCAGTAAACTCTCCTTAGCATAATGTAGCGTATGATGCTCCCACTGTCTGACCTGGTCAACACCTTTTACCTCTGCTCGCCTATATATATATATATATATATATATATATATATATATATATATAAAGTGGTGAACTAAAAGCGAACTTTTAGGAAAGGTAAAACCTGTTATGAAAAGTGCACAGCTCAATATACAGGGTAGAGCAGATAGATAGGTAGAAGGATAAAAAGGGATTAGAAAAGCAAAAGGCAGATCTTTTTTTAATTCAGTTGCTCAGATCAAGGTATATTCCGCAAAAAGGCAATTTATCAAAATTAATTTTAACCTTAAGCCAGGCTTTTCAAAGATCAAAATCTTATCATCAGAGGAAATCGCTGGGATAGATAAGTTGGCAAAGGCCAACATTTAAAATTTGAAAAAGTAAAATAAAGATTGTGGGGTAAAAAAACACAAGGCACAACTCTGCCCGAATGCAAGCAAATGTCCGACTGCAAAAAAGTCTGGTGTCAAAAAGTCCAGCGGAGAAAGTGAATTGTAGATAGGTAGGTCGTTACAAGGCACGAGAAATGACATGAGAGGATTCAAAGTTAAACTCCAAAAACCACGTCTTCAGGTGCGGCGAAGATAGATAGAATCCAGAAGGTTAAAGATCCAATTGATCTTTGAAAATCCTGGCTTAAGAAAAAAAAAATTTGAATAAATGTTCTTTTTTGCGGAATATACCTTGCTCTGACCAACTGAATTGAAAATAGATCTGCCTTTTGCTTTTCTAACTCCTTTTTATCCTTCTACCTATATATATATATATATATATATATATATATATATATATATATATATATATATATATATATATATAGATAGATAGATAATAAACAATAACAAATATATATATATATAAATATATATATATATACATATATATATATATATATATATATATATATATATATATACATATATATATATATACTAACGGATGTATACGACGTTGTCTGCAGATTACAATTATCATTAAATATTAGAAAACGTAGGCAAAAATCATCTCTCTTTTATATAGATATAACTTTGTTGGTGCAAGTAAAGTTATAGACTTAAGTTTGTCTAAATTGTATGTAGTAACATATAGTTAGCAGGAAACAACACTCACATTGAAAGCTTACACACAGACATCTCTATTTAATATTAGTATAGATTGTAAGATGCGATTCAATCTTTATAGAAAATTGAAAGATGACAAGTGGAATCGTAGATATCGATTCGGTATGTGTCCACTTCATGGACAATGTACTTCTCTATTTTGGTAAAATTCTCATACCTCTTTGTGCTTTTCTAGTAATAAATTGACAGCAAACACTGCTATTAATTCAAGAGGGAATAAAGGAAAATAAGAAAACGCTTTCATTTGTCGAAAAGAGAAATCGTTGAAAAATTATTGTTTTCTTTTATTTTTGTGTTTAGCTAATGGTAATAAAAATAAATAAATAGATACAACTAAAACGAAAGCTGCAAACGTATTTTTCACACATCATGGTAGAATTTTCAAACATTATCTTTTTCTGTCTTTTGATTTTAAATAGACATTTAAAATGTTACAGTAAAAAAATGAATTAACTAAACTCCACACCGGCATTGAATCTAAATCTGAATTAAGTAAATGTTTTGAATGAATCGGACTATATAAGTCATCCTTTCGTTATGTCTTTTAATCTTCTAAAATGCACTTACGTAGTAGATACACTAGGCACTGGTGTAATGCGTGTTTACTGTTCACGATGGTGAGCATGATTAATGTTTTTTTGTCTTGTAGCATTAATAGATTGTTTCTTAAAGGAATTAAAAGAATTGTAAAATATCCCGTAAGAGCATTGGGAAGCTTGTGCATATGTTGACCATGAGTTAAAACAATGGAATTCTGGTAATTTTTCGTCATATTTTTATATTGAAAAATGATGTTGTCAAAGTAGAGATGCTCGCGTCGAATTTATTATAGATATGTATATTCTTCAACTTAATAGTTTCGCCGCCTATTTTTCCCTTAGCTATAAACTTATTAGATAGCCATTGATAAAACTAATTTGAAGAGCTTTTTTTTTTCTTTTTTTTGTTTTTATACATAGTCCACCCCAAACAAGGCAGGCCGCCACTGTAGACGTAAAGGGTTACTAAGAAAAAGGTGCGAGCGTTTTTATCGGGGTCAACCTAAATTGGAAGCTGTGCAGCGAGATGTCTGTTTACATTAGTTTTAAATTTCTGAGTGTCAGTACCGTCAGGAAGACAGGAAGCAGGGAGGGAGCTCCAGAGTCCAGCAGCACGAGGAAACAAGCTTTTGGAGTAGAAAGCTCTTCGGCATCTGGGGACCTCCACAGTAAGTTGATGGGATTTGGCAGATTGTCGGGTTAGTCTAGTGAATTTACGTCGTTGGGGCACCAGAGCAGCAAGTTCAACAGAGAATAATATGTTGAAGTACTTGTAAAACAGGCACAAGGAAGCAACATTGCGGCGGTGGGATAGGAGCTGGAGCTATGTGGATAGTGAGGGACCTATCAAGTTGCCGACTCTTTTTTGGACCTTGTCTAAGAGGGAGAGACTGGTGGATAATGCACCAGCCCATATGTGGCAACAATACTCCATGCATGGGCGGATTGTAACTTTGTAGAGATATAGGATAATGTAAGATGTTCTAATTCATGTTATCTGTAAAAGTTAGGCAGTAGAGTTTGAATGATGAACTCTCATGTAGGGTGTTATTTGCCATGAGAATCCGTGGTTGGAGAGATTCTTTGTAGTTATTGAAGAAAAGCAGGTTTGTCTTTGCGGCATTAAAAGTTACCATCCATTTTTTACTCCATCCACTACAGACTGGAGATCATTTTCTAAAGATTCAGCCTCAGATGTGTGTGCGTTGGTTTGGTCCATATAACGAGAGTAGAGTGTGGTGTTGTAAACAAATAGTCCTATCTCAGTCTCAATTTTAAAAACAACTAAACAAATGTCACTAATATATGAAGTGTGTATAAACATCCATTTGCTTGAAATGTTACATTCTTGTTTGTAAGATCTAAACTTGAATAATTGAATTTCAGTACAATGGGATATGACATTGTGTCATCAATTTTAATGTTCTCAAATATATACCAATTGGAATTAACTAGTCGAATGCCCACCAAAGTCTGCTAGTATTATAACTATTATTACATCTGACATCCCAAGGACTCCTTATGCCAAATTCAGTGAATACGCTGGGATAATTTTGGAACGCAAGAGTACTTATAGTTAATTTAAATTATTAGCAATAGTATTTTAATAGTAAGCTCCATATTCTCATTGTTTAAGTGTGCTGTTATATTAGTATTATTGGTACTCGGACAAGTCATCGTCACTAATTGCTCACCGAAAACAACCGGCGGTATTCCGTGTAGTCTGAGTTGACCTTGCAGTATCGTAACAGCCGCTTACCATTGATTTCTCGCTGGTAAGAACCATTGTTCTTCTCTGGGAGTTGGGTTGTAACAAGCCTCCCCAGGGTCCCAGCACTGTCCGTACTCTTCCTGTGGAGGTTTGGTTGTGCTGTCTTTCCTCGGTCTTCTCATCCTCATTGACCTTCTAGAAATATTTTGTGTGGTGTCAGCCTAGGCCGGCGCCATTTATTTTTGTGGGCGAGACGGGAGAGCAGCTTATGCTGTTACTCGCAATTTCTGTTCATGCGGTGGTGTTTTTATTTTGGTTTTGTTTTCTTCTTGTAATTCCATGTGACTGGTTACCATTTGTTGCTTATACGGGGTAGTTTACGCATTCGATAATTTTTCCTTAAAATTGCAGCTAGGTATTTGTGGACTGTTCCGAGGGCTCCTACAATTATTGGTATCATACTGATTTTCTTCATGCTCCAGAGTCCATTCAGTTTGTTGGCAAGTTCCGTATATTTGCTTCGTTTTTCCGTCTTTTTTATATTCACTATGTGGTCTACTGGAATGGCTTTTTCAAGATTTTTCCTTCTTGTCGATTATTATACGATCCGGTCTCATTGCTTGTATGAATTTCTCTGTTTGTATCTGCGTATTGTAGAGGGTTTTGTGTCTTTTCGCTTTTCAGTAATGTTTCTGGTTTATGTTTGTACCATTTGTCCGCGTATTCGAAATTCAATTGGTTGCACAGTTCCCAGTGTACTGCTATCCCCACGCAGTCATGCCGGTTATTGCATTCTTTTAAATGTTGTTGTTGTTGTTATTATTATTATTATTATTATTATTATTATTATTATTATTATTATTATTATTATTATTATTATTATTATCATCATTATTATTATTATTATTATTATTATTATTATTATGTACGAGTTTTCACACTGGCAACAACAGGTTGTGTTCTCTGGAGTCTGAGTGGCAGGTCTCCTTATATTTCAATAATTTAGCGCTTTTTAAATCACCGCTGTGCATATCAGTTGAATTTCTTGCAAACACCGTTTTCCACTGAGTTCGCATTGATAATTCTGTTGGAATTTTCTGGAGTTCGAGTAGCAAAAGGTCTCCTCAAGATTCCTGTATTTTCCATGGGCTTCCAGTAAAGATCTTGATGATTCTAGGACTCTTTGGTCTTACCACTCCTCAAAATTCTTCACGAGCATTTTCTGTGGCACCGACTAATGTGGTCACTACTGCGCCTGTTTTCTTTTCCATTGGTTATGGCAGATAATGTACTTTTCTACATATTTATTCTGACACTTTCAGTTCCATTGGATTCGTGTAATGTTCTTTCCATATTTGTAGTTGGGTTTACGTAGCGTTATTTACCAATGTGTTGTTTGTGTAACCTGGCCATGTCGGTTGGATTCCGCACCTGAGGATATTTTGTTCATATTTCAGCCGTTTTCATCAGTGTCGTATGTTGTATGGTGTCAATTCTCCCTTTTATTAACATTTCTCCTCGTCTTTTTCTCTAGTTTTTTTCGGAAATGTTCTAGCGTTCCTTAAAGTATTCGTGTTACAGTAGTTTAATTTATGTTCTATTGTTTGTTCAGCTTTTTCTGAAGCTTCATTTAATTAGTTTTTCTGTGTATTTGATTTTCTCGATACGATTAGAAGTGAGGACAAACAACTTTTTGGAATTTTCCATTTTTATGTTTATATTTTCGTAGAGTGATAGCCTACCAAAGACTAGATGCACGGTTTAACTTTCTACGTTAGAAAACCTGGATGAGAAAAATTTAGAGACATCCGTACAGTTTTTAATGTGTCACAATTAGAGTGTTTTATTCGTATGTGTTTAATGGCATTTCAACCATCATAAGGTCATACCAGATCAAACATTTTGTTCAGAATCAGACAGCTATTAGAATGTTTCTTTTTTGTGAAGGTGTTTTTAAAATTTGGGATGTGAATATTCATAAAGTGTGAGTGATTTTGTTTGGTCTTTCCATTTTGGTATGCTCCTGTTCTTTTATGTTATTTACGAAATGATTTGGATAATTCTTTTGAGAAAAAGTATTCAAATTGTCAGCTTGGTAAAATATAATATAATTTATATGCTAGTTAAGCTGTATTGGTTTCTTGTCAGATGTAATATTGTTTATACAGATTGTGTGAAATTAACCATGTTTGTACAAATTATTTTCGTTAAGAAACCCAATTTGAGAATAAGGCTATATTTTCGAATAATGCTTTGGTAAAGTTGGTACTTTGTATTGTTTGCAGCGTCTATATGTGCATATGTTTTTAAACTTTTTATTAAAATATATTTTATGTAAGACCTTCATTTAAATAGTTACACCGAAATTTATTTTCTCCAAGTAGATGTATGTGGGTCAGTCTTGTGTGTCCGACACGAATACGTGTTGATACGGTGTCTCCCCTTCGATCGGTTATCATGTTTGTTTTTTTTCTGTTCCGAGTATGGTTGACCTTCATACAGTTTTTATTGAAAGAACGTGTTCTATATTGTTTGTTAGTGAAACTCTTTGAATAAAACAGTAAAGCTTCCAATCGCTCTGACAGTCTGAATAGAACGAGTCCACACGTTATAGGAGATAGTTGTCTATGTGTATTCGATAACGAGAGGAGGAAAGACGGATAAAGAGACAGCGACAGAAGTAGGGGGGGGGGTAGAAAATGGAAACGAACACTTTTTTAAAAATCGTTTAATTAAAGCTATTGTGAGTCATGAATCTTGCAAAGGCCTCAATTATTGATTTAACACCATTCAATAATGGTTTAAATCTCGGCATTTTCTTAGTATGTTTCTTCTAAAATACATTACCGAAAACAAATATATAAAATCTAGTAATTTAGGATTGTTAACTACTAGGGACTACTACGGTCTTTGTTTATCGACGGAAAATGGCGTTTTTACTGATGACGACAAAAAACATTTCACTTTAAAAAAAACATCACAAAAAGATGAAATTATGAAGTTTTGTTATTAAAGAATTATGAACTAATTTTCATCGTTTGTTTCCAAATGAAAATAAAATATATTTTTATGCGTGGTTTTTCATAGCAGCTTTTGGAAAAGTGGGGGGATTATCAATTTTCTATACGTAAATAACTTTATTTCTATTGTTCAAAACTATCAAATTTCCTCGGAATCTGAAAATAAAAGAACACGCCACACTTCATAATAAAAACACACACACACACGCTTATATATATATATATATATATATATATATATATATATATATCTAGTAAGTTATGAAAATATTTTTATCGCAATTAAGCTACACATGGGCCTCCGCGTTTCATTCCCGGAAGGAAACGTCAGGCTAAAATACATTGAGTTAGTGTTGCCGGGTGTTTTTATAGGCACGTCTAGCTACTTAACCAATCAGAGTTTTTGTTGTTCTGTTAGCCGATCGTTGGGCTTCTCACGAACAAAGGTTCGGTTGATTTTACTACCTATTCCCTTCTTAATTGTTTTTATTTCTTTAGATAACTCATTCATGTTTCTTTATTTTAATCTTAGCCAATTGTTGGGCTTCTCAAACAAATGTTCGGTTGATATTACTTTCTATTTCCTACTCTATTGTTCTGTTTTCTATGAGATGACTCATCAATGTTTCTTTGTTGTGGCAATATAATGGGTGACCTTATGTTAACACGTGCTTGCTTGTATTTCTATTTTAGGTGTTAGTTTTTAAGTTTTTTTGGTTTTAGTTTACTTTAGTTTTTATATATATTTATTTATTATGTAGTGTTCACCTAAGGTAAATTTTATTCTGTGAATTCAGTTGTTTGCTATTTCGCTTCTACAGTTTGATAGGTTTTGGGGGTCTTTAAAGTTAAGGATTTCAAATTTCTCATTAAGACTTAATCTACAAGGATCGTCCAAATTTCTACATGTACCGACCTGTCGTATTATTTTCCATTCAATCATTGATGAGCGTCAGTTTTCTTTGATCTCCCAATAATGGTCTTCTAGTGTTGTTTTTATTCGGCGTTCCTTGTTTTAAATGTGCTGTTGTGGTCGTAATATCTAGTTTTCAAATATAGGGAGGCCATACCCACGCAGTACTTCTTGTAATTCAGTCTTTCTTTGGCAACTATTGTGGCTTCGTATACAATACTTTTGGTTAGGCACCTATTTCGTAGTGGACAAAGTGTACGATCTATCTTTTCTCTTCGTTGCTAACTTTTTCATTTCTATTTTTTTATTTCTATTTGTATTGTTTACATATTTTTTTTAGTGTTATTTTTACAATAGTGGTCACTTTTTTATGCAATTTGTTTCAACCATTATTTTCTATTTCTATAGGCCTTAGTGACAATTCAGAAAAAGGGTGATTCCTATTCTAGCGTGGTCAAGTAATATACGTGTGTCTATATTTCAAACCAATATGTACGTAATTGATATGATAAAACAATAAACTGCCTTTGTTTTTATATAATAATAATAACAATAATAATAATACTATCAATATTAATAATACCAATATTAATGATAACAATAATAATAAGGACATCACCGAAATATACATACGTGATATCCTTATTATTAGTATTGTTATTATTATTATTGGCATTACTGTGTAGAATTCAAAAGACGTATTTTAATCATACACAAAGAATTTCTTACTATTATAGTCTTAATAATAACTTGGTAAAATGAAATCAATATAGAATAAATACTGTTAACGAGCGTGTCACGAGTTATACACACAGATATATATATATATATATATATATATATATATATATATATATATATATATATAAGCAAAGTCCATGTATATTCCAAAATAAATTATTTTTTTATATTTTTTACTAAACTTTTTCAAAACAGATACATTTTAGTGCAAGTCATTGTACAACTCGTTTCGCTTAAAATGAAGCAAATAACATTATTATATCAATATTGGATTTGCCTACCTTAAGGCCGTAAAAAGATCATAAAAGTTCTTAATTTGAAAAATTATAAAACGTAGTGTCACATGAGAGAGAAAAGTTCAAATATAAAACTTTCAAATCACGTGCGACCCTCGGAGGTCCATGAACTTGAAACGACAATTCAGTGTTAGCAACATAAACCAAGTAACATATTCCAGCAATTTCAATTAAGTTTCATACTTCTATTTAAGCAAGTGATGTTTATTGTTTATCTATAAAATACTTACACTAACTCAAAGATAACTATCATTGCATAATTTACTTCAGTTATACTGTTAGTATCAATTTACTGTGAATACGAAACTAAGTGCGGTGTTAATACAAAATTATGTATTTTATTTAAAAGGTTATTGTTACTTTATTCTCTGACATTTAAGTTGGTTAAATACCATAATGGTTCCTATTAAAAATCCGGTAAATTGGCTAACCTTTCTGAAAAAAATCTTTTATAATGTTGCGCTCTTCGCTATGGGGTATATCAAGATTTAAAACTTACGAATGTTAACTAAAGTTTTTTTATATTTATGATTTTTCATAACGAAATCAATCTATTTTAGATACTGTCTCTGTCGGATACAGTTACTTAATAATAAGTAACGTTAAGGCGTCGGATGAATAATTTTTAATAAAGCATATTTATTTTATTACTTCTAAAATGTATATAAATCATTACATTTTGGATTCACAAGTTATTCTGAACATCTGAGCCCTTTCTTTTAAAAGTATAATCTAACCCGTATTACGTGTAGATAAGTGTTTATTTACTATAGTCATAATTATCGTCTCATATACTTTTATCTTTATGTTGTAGGCTTATTTTCAATTTTGTGGTAGATGATCTAAGTAAAATACTAACACAAGCCATCAACGTGAGGTCAATAATTGGTGTATGTATCACTATTAGAGGAAAGTATTTGGGCTATTTTCCTAAGAATATGTAGGTGATTACTGAGTTGGAAAAAATAGTTTGGATTTAATATCCGACCCCCCCCCGTATTTAACTACTCTAAAACACTCTATTATTATGTGTTCATAAATACTATTATGTTGGTTAATGTTTAATCCCGCCACATGTTTCGGAACTAGAAGTAACAAAAATGATAGAGAATACACCTATGTTACTGTTAGAATAGTGACCCAAAAATATATTTATGGGAGAGGTTGTATATTTTTCTCAGTTCAAAATTTACAAAATTAGTTTTTTATGTTTCCATTCGTTATTAGGAGATATCTCGAGTCATCAGTAAATAAGGGGTACCCTCATATTACCCCTACAGTAATAATCTTAATACGGCAAGTGCATGTATATATCTATATCGGAGTGTGTTCAATTTATGGCCGTATACCTCCCTATCTACATCCAATATTTAAGGAGTTTTAATATTAGACACAAGCTGTGTCTTGGTTCCTAAGATTATGGTTTAGTAATCCTCATTTGCCGACTATACTGTATTTAATTTATACTAGAGACCAACCTATATCTTACGTATAATCTACCCTCCGACTATTGCTTACAGATAGGATTTTTTTTAATCTATGCCGGTGTCCCTATTTATGTCGTATATGATCTCATCCATATTCAATTTAATCGCCGATAATTCTGATCCTTATCTGCTCTTAGGTGTTCAGTTTATTTTACCTACCTTATGTTAAATCATTCCTGTACTGTTAATATTTTTTTCATTTACGTTGATGGGGGATTTATACCTCAGGTATCTATACAGGTCTGAGCCACCTTCTGACTCTTATACAATGATTTGTATTTTGACATAACTATATGGTAAGATTCTAGAGTGTAAAGGTTGCATCTCTTGGATATGATTTATATTAATAAATGATTATACTACGTAGTTCCCTAACATATTCAGTTTAAGTTGTAGGTGTCTTCACTGATTTAATGCTAGGTTCTTTCAATGAGTTTCTAAATCTGTCCGTGAAACTACATCTTTCTGACCCAATATATGTTTTAATTCTATTTATTTATATGACGTTGAATGTATATACTACATCTGAGATAAAGCATTTTACTTCTAACGGTCACTCAATTTTATGTTTACAGTTACATTGGGGGTGATCATCCTGGATCTGGACGGCAATTCTATATGGATTCCTATTTATTTTATTTATATTTGCAATAGTTAAGCCTACAATGGTTGAGGCTAGGCTTATCCATATTGAAAAAAGTATTTTGACATTATTTTTATTTATAATCTTTCTTAATTTATTATTACTAGTAAAGTTATTTTCGTTAATTGGGTAGAACTGTTTGAGTATATAAGTAAGGACGTCTAAGCAATACAAATAGGTGAACGCAAAGACAAAGCTCATTTCCTTCAATAACTACAAGAAACCGTTCAAACCACCGATTGTCATGACAAATACCACCCTACCTGAGAGTTCATCATTCAAACTCCTCGGCCTAACCTTCACAGGTAACATGAATTGAAACAAGTAAATTGAAGACATTGCAAAGGCTGCCGCAAAGAAGGTTGGCTCCCTCTTCCAAGCTAGTGAACTCCTCACACCTGACATTATCATGTATCTCTACAAAGCCACCATCCGCCCATGCATCGAGTATTGTTGCCACATCTGGGCTGGTGTATCATCCACTAGTCTCTCCCTCCTTGGCAAGGTCCAAAAAAGAGTCGCCAACCTAATTGGTCCCTCACTGTCAACCAAGCATCAGTCCCTCTCCCATCGCCGCAATGTATCATCCTTGTGCTTTTTTTACAAATACTTCAATGGATTGTGCTCCGATTAATTGGCTACTCTGGTGCCCACTCGGCGTAAGTTCACTAGACCAATTCGACAATCAACTAAATCCCATCCATTCATTGTTGAGATCCCCAGATGCCGAAGAGCTTTCTACTCAAATAGCTTCTTTTCTCGTACTGCTAGCCTCTGGAACTCCCTCCCTGCCCCGTTTCCTCGACAATACTGACATCCAAAAATTGTAAACTAATGTAAACAGACATCTCGCTGCGCAGATCCCAATTAAGATTGACCCCCCCCAACCTTCTCCCTTTTCTTTTTTCTTAGTAGCCCCTTACGTTTACAATTGCGGGATTCCTTGTTTGGGGTGAACTATGTTAAAAAAAATTATATTGAATTTCTACGTCAGTTTTTCTTCCTAGTATTTCCCCATCTGTTGGTGGGTGTCCCTCTAGTGTTTAGTCTGTTATCCCGTGTTTTATTTGTGTTTCTACTATTATTGCAGTGTCTAGAATTTCCCATAGTCATATTGTATGAGATTATGTTAGATGTTTTCCTACTTCTAGTAAAGTCTGCATTATGTTCCTCCGAGCTCTCTTTCATATAGTTTATCTCACCACAATATCCAGACCTAGCTATTGCTTCATTGTAATGTGTTTATTCTTATTGAATAATTACTCATTTGATGACAAATTTGATACATTCTTAGAGATACTGGGGGTAATAGCTTCCTTAATAGGTCTAGAAAATTCACAATCTTATGGTCTATGTCTATAGTTACCTTGAGGTCCAGATTTTTAAAAAAATACTCATTTCTTTGTTGGTATTCTTAAAGTTTCTATTGCCAGAGTAAACCAAGAATAGTGCATCATCCCTATGTAACCCCCGTTTCATACGTGGTACTTCTCTATGGAACTCCTTCAGAATGTAAAGCAAAAGCAGGTCAGTTACTGCACAGAGTCTGGTGATCCTATATTTATATCAAGATTATTCTCCCTATCTGTGCCCGTTCATAATTTGTTATCATATAGAATTAATGTCCTTTTAGCTAATCATACAATGTCTATTTTTAGTCTAGGTATACTTGTTTCGCCAATGCCAGATAAAGAGCCCTGTTCATAAAAGCAGGAGAAATTGAGGGGTAAAATGAGTCTATGTCAAACATAATAATTCACATTTAGCTCCTTGGAGCAATTACCCAAACCAATTGATAAATTCATCCGAAGATGACCACCAGTCATAAATAACCTTAGATTTAATTGTAGGCATCATTCTGTCCAAGATCTTGTTTATTATTGCTATGTCCGATATAAAAAGAGAGATTTCTCTAATACTAACGTTATTCTTGAAATTCTCTTTATGGCCCTTTAACGTAAATCTGGGGTGTTTTGAAGTATGCATCTCAATGTAATTATAAATATTGACTTTTAAGCATATTTCTAGAGCTGCTGAGTTAATATTATTGAGGTCATTTACATCTGAAGCTTTTTATAATATTGTTAGCAATAGCTGCCCCGGATGTGCTGACTAAATCATTTAAATTATTGCAGGGGGTGTGAGTTGATTTTATTCTGGATTAAACCCATTTGCACTGCCTTTTCTACGTATACGGCATCGCACCGACATTGCAATTGATAAATAATAATACTACATTATGCATGTTTAACGATGAATAAATTTCCATAATATTTCTTAATGCATTTAATGAATTACAATAATGCTTACAGTTAACATGTGACAATGAAGATAATTCCACTCTTTCTGAATATACTAGTGCATTAATCTGTGTTGGTGTTTACCGCAGAAACAATATTTACTGGCTTATATTGCAACTAGGACTCTTTTTGGCTGAAACAGTCCCTTAAACGCCTAACGATCTTACATTGTAGGTGAGATTAATTTTTACACCTGGTATTTTGAGTTATGTCAATTCTAACTTCATGTTTACTCCGCTGTTCTTATATTGAGCTGTTTAACATAAGTTACTCTTTCTAGGACAATAAGTTCTAACTAAAATCTAATATCCCATATATATATATATATATATATATATATATATATATATATATATATATATATATATATATATATATATTACACCAGCTGTTATAACAGAAGAGAAATTATCCGGTTCTCAATATAAATAGTGCGGGTCACAAGAGTCACGGGAGAGAGAAAAAAGAAAGACTTGTAACTGTCTAGCCAAGTGCCAGTCAGTTTCCTTACCTTGTACCTTTTATGTTAATACACTTGTTATTTTAACCCAACCTCGACTTCTTCTTTTTACTGTTGGACTACTTCACGACAATATATATATATATATATATATATATATATATATATATTTATATATAATTTTTTTTAGATATTGTTCGTTCTTTTTTTTTAAGCATTGAATAAAAATGTAAGAAATGACGTAAGAAGCCCTTTTAACAATGCGTGAAAGATTTATTTCTTTTTTCCCTTTTTTTCCAATTAATTTCGAAAGATAAAACCTTCTTCATCAGAGACATTTTTTTTTATATAAAATAAACAAACTTTACTTTTGTTTATAAGCACAACGTCGTGATGGTGTGACGCTCTCCGCCAAGATGGATTGGGCGGAAGTAAAAAATAAGAACGAGGAAGCACGGGGCAGCCGGTAGATATGATTTTTTAGATATTGTTCGTTCTTTTTTTTTTAAGCATTGAATAAAAATGTAAGAAATGACGTAAGAAGCCCTTTCAATAATGCGTGAAAGATTTATTTCTTTTTTTCCTTTTTTCCAATTAATTTCGAAGGATAAACAAAATTAAAGTTTGTTTATTTTATAAAAAAAAAAATCTCTCTGATGAAGAAGGTTTTATCCTTCGAAATTAATTGGAAAAAAAGGAAAACAGAAATAAATCTTTCACGCATTGTTAAAAGGGCTTTTTACGTCATTTCTTATATATATATATAAATATATATATATATATATATATATATATATATATATATATATATATACACGTATTTGCATTGGATCACTCTTTATATTATATCAATATATCATCCAGAACAGGTATTCAAATCTAGAATCACTCAATCATTTATCGAAAACATTTTCCATTTGTATTTTCGTTTTTTAGCAAGCAACGTGTGTTATTCACATTCACGTCTGTAACTTCAATATTTTTTTCTGAATTCATTACGGCTATTCAAACGCTGTTTTATTGTAATGCTTCCCGACATTCCATAATTCATCGTTCAGTCTTTCTCAGATTGTAATTTTAAATAAACTCTTTATACTTCTAAGTCCATAAGCGAATTGATATCCATAAAAAGATTCTAAAGGATAGCTAGGATTTTACATGCTAGTTACTCAAATCTACGCGAGTTTTCACAAAGGGGGTACATCATATTCTATTGAACTTAGGCAATGATACTAGATATTTTTTTTTACTATGTAGCGGTTTTATCCTACTCCGCGTGTGACCACATAGCAATATCTGAATTAATTTCCTGTGAAATGAAGTTGACTAAATATAAATATAATGACGGCGGATATTCACAGTCATGTTATTCAACATTTTCATAAGTTTCACATTAGTTGTACTTTCCATTAACATTTCCTTTACTAAGTTTATTCTCCGATGACAGAGGTCTCAGAATGTATGAAACCACTAGTGAAAACCAGCTGCTACATTAGTCTAACAATACTAACAAGGTTGCTGTATCCTAACACATAGAATAGTGTATTTTAGTTATAATCAATGATTTTATATTTCGATTAATAAGAGAATACGCACGTGCGTCTTACGTCTTCGTTTTTAAACTAGCTAAATCAATGATACTTTGTTTTTTTATAATAGAACTGTACTATTTACCGAAAGCTGGTGTTGTCAGATATCCGGGGATTTTCTAACGATACCGAATAAAATAATTTGTTATAAAACATTAGTTTAATAGTTCTAAAAAAGCAGATAAAATAAAAATGTCAGAAAACGTAATCACTCGTCAGTAAAAGCTATAATATAAAAGCGATACGTCGTCTTTACTCATTTTAAAATAAATTGTTCCAAAATTAAATTATGTCGTCGCGCCAAGTAATACAGTGCAATTTCCAATTAATACATTTTAAAAAGTGGCATTCGTTTTGTTGACTTCGAGAATATTACGCTGACTATTCTTTTTACCGTGATAAAGCAGAGAATGTGTATTGTTTTAAAAAGAATAAAATTGCTACAATTTTTAATGAAAAAATAAAGAGGCATATTCGTGTTATTTATTTAAATAATATTTAGCTGGCAATGATTAAGAACGAAGATAGAATCATTCGTTGAAAATTGTAGTGACACTGACAAACATTAATTATTTCAAAGGAAATGTTACTAGTAAAAGTAAATCATCCAGATTGATGTGAAAAGTATCATGGAATTTTTACAGGGTTCCGCTAGTTATCTCATAATACTACATGCTAAGAGTAAAGTCTTTCCCAAATAATAATCATTTATGACGCCTAATTTGTCCAAGATGAAACTATAGTGTCCTTGCCTAGATGCTTTATTTATATACATATGCATATCAGTAAGTTTTGAAAAAGGTTTATTCAGTCGTTAGGAGTACTTATAAACAATTTAAAGCATTGTAACTGGAAGAATGTGGGATTACTCGCCTGGTATCAATAATGACAGATAATATGGCAAGTAAAGTCTTGAAATTTGGCAAATAATTGGTTGATAGAATTCGAATACAATATTATGAGATTTTAAAAACTGAACACAAATGGTTTACGGATTAGTCTAAGTAGACACAAAAACAAACAATTCAATAAATACATGCTAAGGAAACAGAAAACGCCAGAGCAGATTTTGTGACTGGATAACGAAGGCGTCTTCCGAGTTTGGTCGCACTCGGTCTCCGAGCCCCCCCCCCCCACACTATACATGAAATAGAAGAGTGTTAGACAACATCATAACATAAAATGAAGTAGGCGATGCAAGTTCCTATTGTGTTTTTTTAGTCTTAATTTCTGAATTAGCCGAGAACTGAAAGGTACTTACGCAATGGTAACAGAATTCTTCTCACGAGTGAAAACAAATTATTTCCCCTTTTAATCTTATGTAACGTGAGCTCCAGTAAGAAAAATATGTCATAGTAGAAATACTGTTAAATATTTTATTTTATTTTGTGCCTGGAAATCATGAATCAATGTATCGTCTACTTTATTCTTAAAATATAAATAGAGAAACATATTAAGCGTAAAAAGTCAGATGAACGTGAAAACCAGGGTATTGACACATTTTTCATAATCCGTATATTCAGAAACTTTTCATCCAAATCTTGACAGACACATAAACCTTAAGCTGGATGAGGTGCGAAAAATATGTATGGTTGAGACTCTTACAGCTGACGTACAGCTTAGTATTCCAGCATATATAGTTACCCGTTTGCTTAAATGGTAGATCAAGCAAAAACGAAAGATCCCAAAATCATGGCGTTGTGTGTGTTAATTCGTCCTGATCTGTGGAAAGCTGCCTCGTCAGAAACCGCAACACGTTTTATAGAGTCATTATCCGTGCCATTTCTGTCACGGATGTCTGTAGGAAAGACAGCACACTGGGGACGATGATTTGGTTGGAAAGCCGGAACAATTTCAGCTTTATATGCATGCAAGCATAGCAAAAACGTGATAAGTTTATGAAATAATATATTCTATGTATGTGAGCAAA